>PVIJ01023086.1:0-14889 GCA_004024925.1 Scalopus aquaticus | reverse complement strand
GTTTTAATTATTATGGCTTTGTAATATAGTTTGAAATCAGGGAGTGAAATTCCTCCATTTTCTTTCTTTTTAGTTAGGAGGGCTTTAGCTATGCAAGGTTTTTTGTGGTTCCATATGAATTTCATCAGTAGTCGATCTATTTCTTTGAAGAATGTCATTGAGATTTTTATTGGAATAGCATTGAATCTGTAAATTGCTTGTGGTAGGATTGCTATTTTGATAATGTTAATCCTTCCAATCCATGAACAGGGGATACCTTTCCATCTTCTTGTGTCTTCCATTTATGATAAAAGCCCTTGAAATCCTTGGGATAGAAGGAACATACCTCAACATAATAAAAGCCATATATGAGAAACCCACGGCCAATATTATCCTCAATGGTGAGAAGCTGAAGGCCTTTCCCCAAAGATCAGGCACAAGGCAAGGATGTCCAGTCTCACCATTACTTTTCAATATAATACTGGAAGTCCTAGCCAGAGCAATTAGACAAGAGAAAGACATTCAAGGGATTCAAATAGGAAAAGAAGAAATTAGACTGTCTCTATTTGCAGATGCTATGATAATATGTATACAAACCCTAAAAACTCCATAGAAAAACTACTCAAAATAATAGACCAGTTCAGTACAGTAGCAGGATACAAAATCAATGCACAAAAGTCAGTAGCCTTCCTATATGCAAACACCCAATCTGAAGAAGAAGAAATTAAGAAATCCATCCCCTTCAAAATCAAAACCAAAAGATTCAAATATCTAGGAATAAATCTAACAAAAGACATAAAGGACTTATACAAAGAAAACTACAAAACTCTGTTGAAAGAAATAGAAGACACAAGAGGGCTGCTTTCTTAGCTCATTTCTGCTACAGTGTTTCTCAGGCCTCGATCTTTCTCTTATTTTTGTTTTTCTAACCCTGCTGGGCCATTGTGAGCTCTTGGCGAAGCCTCTGGAGTTGCAGGCCGTCCTTGTGAGCGCAGGGTCATACTGTGAACAGAGCTGAGGATGCATCTCAGCAGGCAGGCTCCAGCCAGCTGGCTGAACCTGGGCCACTCACTCCATCTTCCTGACCCTGGTTTTTATCCCCCTGTTGTGGGTAGGCTTCCTAGCACTCCTCCTCGTATGGCTGTAGAATGAGAACCCTACCTTTTTTATTTTTTTAGAACAGTAGAGGGGCCTGAGGACCTGTGGGAAGGAGGCAGGCTGGTGAGTGAGGAAGAGGACTTTTCTTGAATGCAGAGAAGGCAAGATTTCTGAGTTTGATTTTAGCACAGTCTAATTCAGTTCCTACAATGTGATGTGTGACTGGATAAGCAGATGTGGCTTTGGGGCCTTCCTACTTGTGTTTGGAAGGTGAGTTTCTGTGTGTGATGGTAATGGCGGTTTGGTGTGGTGTGTGGAATGAAGGAGGCATCTGAGAAGATGCCCCTGACATGGGGCTGGCTGATTCCAGCCCCTTGGGTACAGAAAGCTAGAGGACCATCACCATGTGTGGAACAGTTGGAAGCCTGGAGCCTAGAGCTGTGTGACACTTGTCTTTGAGGGAGTAGATAGATGTGGCAGTTTTTGGTCCTTTAGAAGGAATTTAAGAGGAGGAGACCAGGAGGTGTAGGTCTTTGAAGCTCTGCTAGTAGAAGAGGCTCCCAGAGAATCTGGTGAGGCAGAGAGTTCAGTGAGTACGGGGAGGATGGGATACAGCAAGAGGTGGGTGGGACGACAGAATTCTAGCAGCTTTGGCTTATGGGAGCTCACCATCTCAGAGAACATCCTAACATGCCTTATTTGTTTAATTTTTTCACTGCTTTGATGTTTCAGACAGCAACCCTCAAACCAGCATACCAGACTCAACTTAGCCTCGACAAACACTTAGCCCCAGATGATCTGTGTCTCAATGTCAATGCCGCCTCCTCCCTGAGCCCTGCTGTCCAGGCAGATGGGCCATCGGAAGGGCTGGGGAAGCTGCTCTGGATGTGAACACCACAGGGATTTGTCAGAGAGCCCCATGGGTGCAGCAGGGTCGGGGTAGGCTTCTGGCAAAGCTCAGACCCCAGATTTCTTGCCCTCAGCAACATCTGGTGGCCATGACCTTCTCATAGCCTCTCAGTGGAAGCTGCTGTGGGAAGGAGGAGACCAATGATTGGTATCTCGCATTCACATCCTGTGTCCCTGCGTGATCTTCACTGTCTCTAAGAAACTCATCCTAGACTATGTGGGCTTGGGAGGAGCTTTTCCAGTGGGTAGTAGATTGGTTGTTACTCATTTAGATTTAAATTGTCTAAAAGGTATTTATTTCTTAACACCTCTCAGAAGTCCTATAAGCAGCAGAGTCAATTTCCCTCTGAAGGATGATTCCCTTCTCTTGTGCTCAGCATTTGAAAGGGACTTTGGGTATTACCACCTCACTGCTGTTTTCCTCCTTTCCTCCTCTAACAGGTTGCTTTAGGCTCTTGTTTGAAGTCTCATTTGAATTCTAGTAGAAGTGAGTAGTGTCGCTACAAACCCGACAAGGTGGTGGGCATGTAAAGGGAGTGAGATTAGAATCAGTGGACCTGGACTCACGTTCTGACTTTGTCATGGTCGAGTGTAGAATGGGAAAAATAAAGAACTCCACTTCAAAATTTGTTGTGAGAATCAAACATGTGAAAAAGATTAAGCATGAGGAACACCAAAGGAGGAGATCCTAAGCAGAGGAGAAACACATAAGAATGTCACCATTTTTTTCGCCTGGGTCCCTGCAAGTCTTTAGATCTTGGGTTTGGAAGGTCGAGGGTGTGGTTAACAGAGCTCTTATTGGTGGAAGAGCCGAGTGACCATGTTAGGTGAGCATGACCCAACAATTTCATCCTCTGGACTGCTCCACCACTTCCTTGGGGGGTCTTCTACACATCACAATCCAGCTCTGCTCAACTGTGCACTCTGCAAGTTGAATATATCCATATTGCTTGAATTGGAAACATCAACTTAAAATTGGATGCCACAAGTCTAACCAGTAGGTGGCTTTGGATGGCACTGAAAGAGTTCTTGGCCTAAGGTGTTAACTGGCAAAGGCACAGGAAATGGTCTGAACCAAAGTCACCTTCCAATGTCTCCCTTTTTCCCCTTGGGAGAATATTTGATCTTCCACATTCTGTCTAGCTCTTGCTCATTTACTCCAATGGACTCTACCTGGTCTCCTTCCTTTCTACTCTTTTTATTCTATTCACTGACAACGATTAAGGTCATCTTACCTTGTAAATCCAAGAACAACAATGAAAAGTAATTCTCAGGATACTATTTTCAAAGCAAGTAGCAGTGATGACGTAAACTTGGATATATGTAAGAAATAAGGAAGAGAATGCTAATATTCATAATAGTGAGAGAGTAGGGGGAAAGGCACTCATGACTTGGTGTTAATGTAATTTGTTTTAACTCTACAGGAAGGCAATTTGACATATGTATGAAAAAGTAGTAATATAATCTATGGTAATTTCACATCTAGGAAAATATCCTCACGAAGTGACCAGACAAATTCATACAGTTGTTTATGCAGGAAGGGAGCTTATTATAGTGTCGTTTATAAAACCAAAAAATTGAAAATACAATAAATGATAGGTATTGTTCAAACAGATTATGGATTATCCATGTGATGCTATGCTACATAGTCACTTAAAATGAGGTCCTGGATTAGAGTTAGAGAGAATATTGAGAAGAAAAAATATGATTCCATTTTTATTACCTTTTATTTTTCCAAGGCATGTGTCCTGAATCCATTTTTATAAAAACAAAGCTTTGACCAGTGCATAGAAAAAAATCTGGAACATATGCACATCTTACAGGAGGGGGGAAAACTAAAGGGGACGGAAGAAAAGATTTTCTATTTAATTTAGTAAATTTAAATTTTTCCCCACAGTGAGTAGATATTACTGCTTTAATGAAGAACTCGCAATAGTTTAAATTACATCAAGACCATTAACACAGACTTAAAAAGTGCCCAGTTGGCTTTTCCATCAGAATCTTGAAGTCTCTCTCTTTTGAGTAGCTTTTCTTTCCAGGATTCTAGAAACATAAAATACAAACAATAAGTTCTTAAGCAATTTTATTGATTAATCTTCTGCTGAGTTACTAATTTGCCAGTGATATTGTTTCCTACTATTTTTTTGTTGATCACATTTCTACTTCATTTAGACTGAAGCAAAGCTGAAGAGGGACTCTTAATCCTGTTTTTATTTTTGCATGTCTGTCCTTTCCAGCTGCAGCTTTGGAGAGGAGACAAACATTGAAACCCCATTAGGGAGGCAGCTGTATGCATCCCAGTCAGTCTGGCTGGAAGGACCCACTCTTGGAAACTGACAGAAGGGCACAAGCTTATTTCCATCCCTAATCCCCTCCCAACCCTGCCACCCTGTCTCCATTTCCCCTGGCTCCTTCTGAGCTCCGTTCCTGGAGGGCTTTTGGAGCTGGGCTTGGGGCAGCTTACTTCTCTTCCCAAAGAGGGTTTAACTTGTCTGTGAGAAATGAGTCAGCATTCTGAGCCTGGAGCTATGAGACACTTCCGTTGTGAGATGGGGAATCCTCTGGACAGCCCAGAAAGGCTTGTTTTGGGTGGGCAAAGGCTCAAGTCCTAGGATGGGGCATATCAGTCCCTGGCTTGGGTAGGCAGGTTGTCCAGAGCAGGCAGAGCTAGCTTGTCAGGATAGAACTCTGGCCTGGCGGTTCCAGACTCATGTGGAGGAGAACCTGCTCCTGGCTCTCCAGGCCCCACACCATCGGGTGAATCCATTATCAGAGCACTGGTAGAGATTCTGGATTTCATTTAGAGCTTGACCCTGTTTGGGAGATGGAAAGTAGGATGGAGCAGCAAGTAAAGAGATTGGGACAAGGAAATTAAGGAATCAGGGCAAGAATTAGGTTAGTGTAAGATAGTTTTGGGGGTGGGGTGTAGTGAGCCCACTGAGTCTTGATTTTCTAAATTGCTGAGGAAGATTGACTGGCTCCCAATGGATGGCAGTTGGTGAGACTGAAGAAGAGACCAGAATGAGACACTGAGGAAGGAATCTTTGTTTCTGAAAGTCATGACAAACTGCAATCAATTTTCAAGAAATTGCAATCAGTGTCCAATGGAATTTTTTCTCTCAGAGATTTTTTTTTTGAAGAAAGTAAGCTTCACTCTGGGCAGACTGTAAGCTGTCAGGGAGGTAGAGGGATTAATGAGAGGACATACAAGAAGGGCACTAGTTGCCATATTGATAACTTCTTGTCTTTACCCTCTTCCTTTGCTAGAAAAACTCACCATGGCAGAAGTTCAGGCAGGAAGTGGGGCCTGGTCTCACCAGAGGAGCCCTCAGCATCAGACCCCTATTCTTCTGGGACGCTGGAGGCCAGCGAAAACTGGGGCTCCCATTCGAGGAATTTGAGTCTCCAGAGGCTTGATAGAAAGAAGCAGGGACAGTTGGTGACCCTAGGTCCAGGGTGTAGCGGCAGTGATGCCGTTGCCGCGGTGGTGGTGTCCAGGACAAGTGGCAGTGGGAAGAGCATCCCAAGCAGATGGTTTCTGAGGCGTAAACTTGACTGTTGTCCTTCCCGCTTGAATTTTTTGAGCTTCCCAATGTTGTTCCACTAAATGCTTTTTTTCTGAGGATGACTTGAATAGAATGACCTTTAATTCATTTCTACAGTTTGCACCAAAGAACCCTGACTGATATATCCCTGTAGGTCTTTATTTTTTTCAGAAACAGAAACTTCCATTCCCAAGTGAGAATGTATCTTAGCCTTTCTCTCCCTCTCTCCCTCCCTTTCTTCCAGTTGTCCTCTGGAAGGGAGACTTGTCATTGGGAGCTCAGATTCTATTCTGTCTTCCAAATGGTGAGATGGACTTGGGAGAGACTTGGTGTTATGAACCATGAGTTTTAGGTTTCCCTGGTGGGAGAGATAGTTTTAATGGAAATTAGCTAATCTTGGCCTGTCATCACTATCAGTGGAGTGAAGATTTATAGAAGTTGGCTGTGTGTCATTCAGAATCCCAGATACCACCCAGACGAAAGCAAAAGATGATTCCATCAAATGGGTATATCAGCTCCACGTCTTTGAATATCGCCATCTTACATTTGTGCAGGGCTTTTAGTTTTTCAACCTTCTGTTTAGTTTGCTCTCGCTTGGGTCTGGGAGGAAGGTGGCCAGGGAAGAGTAGTTGCTATTTACACTCTGGACCTCACTCGTATTATCTCTCTAGTGGGAGCAAGTGGAGAGGCTGAATACTGACCTCTATCCTATGGAACTAGAACATAGTCAATACAAGGGCCTATATATGCTCTAGTGGCCAAGCTAGAAATCTGAGAGAAATTACACTAGAAAAAATTGAGTGGCTGTATTTTGGCAAATGGTAATGCCCTCAGCTGGTCAGGTACTAGGAGGCAAGGAGGTCCGTAATTGACCCATCAGCTAGGCAGGAGCTCCCCCTTTCTAGTGTCCCTTTACCCTTCCTCCTTCAACCTAATCTGTTCACCACCTGCTCTCCATTTGACTGTGTTCCTGGCTCTCCTCCTCACCAATATAATCCCAGCCTCTAAGATGATTCACACAGTTTGTTGGTGGACAAAATACTTGAGCTTAATTTTCCTTCCTCTTTCCCCCAGTGGAGGAGCAGAGGAACTGGGAACTGGGGGAAAGGAACATGGAAGGCAGCAGGGAGGACAGAACAAATCATGCCTTTGGATCAGACAGGCCTGGATTCACAGCTTAGATTTACCTCGTACTCCCTGTGTGACTGCAGACAAGTGACTTAGCGCACAGCTCGAGTTTTGTGGTTGTTACGTGACAGAGTCAACCTGCCTTAGGTACCAAAGGGAATGACTTAGACCACGCTCCTGGAAATGATGGTTCCAGAGGGTCAACATTCTCGTGGGCCCACTTCTTGCTGTTCTGTTTTGTCCAGAAGACATCCTCAGTGGTTTGATAGCTTGTCGCTAATGTGACCCCCATATCTGAGCCATCTTCCCAGTGATCCCTGCACTCTGCTGTCACCGGCCACCTCTCTGACATCAGGAAACTCTTTGGGGAACTCCGAGGACTTGGGTCCTGTGACCCTATCACCATGGACACAGAGAGGCATTCCCTGAGATCCGTCAAAACTTCCTACCATCTTGCTCTTTTCTCCCCTTTTTGCCCTTAAAGGACGCTCTTCCTCCTGGGCTGACTCCCTGTGACCTGACAGAGAGCCGATTGGTAATAGAGATGGGTGGAGAGGAGGCAGCTGGATAGGGGACGCGGCCTTTCTGCCGGCCAGCCTGCGGGCTGGGGTGGCATCTGAAGCTGGAATCGGACACAGCCCTGTCTCCCATCCAGATTCTCGCAGCAAGAACAAAGTGACCTGGGTTTTGTCTCTCCAAGACCCCCACGCAAGCTGTTTCTATTAAGTTTTGAAATGTGAGAGCTTCTCTGGAGGCTGAGGCCTTCCTGCTTAGCTGCAAGTGGCTGAGACACCATTTCCCGCCTTCTTAGTAAGTAGATAGGCTTCCAGACTGACAGCCTTGGAAACCAGACTCTTCTGTTTGTCCCACAAACAGGTGTCATCTGCCTGCTGCAAGTGGAGGCAGAACACGGTGTCCAAGGCCAATTCCTGATTTTCCGTGGTTTGGGGTAGATGTGAGAGGGTGAGGGAACATTTGGAGGGCCCAGAAAAGTGGTGTCCATAACCAAAAATGAATAATGATTATGAAAATTCAACCACCTGCCTTCATACTCCTTTTAAGAATATGTTTCAAAAACAAAGTCACTGACAAGTGACATTCAAACAAATTTAATTCTTTACACCACTCTAAGGCAACTCTTCAAGGCAAAGTTGATGACAAGCAAAAAACCTGGTGTTACCACTATTCAGGTCATAAGTGACAGCGACCCTAGGAGCCAGGCACATGAGCCCATCGTTACTCCACCTTCCCAGTTGATCTGGTAAAGTTGATATTAGGCTTGCAGATGGATTGTCTTATTTAATCCTCATAGTAAAATAGAAAGACAATAATAACAAAGGGAGCTGTGCTTTCTTAAGGGCCTACTATGTACCCTCAACAGCATACATGTATGCTTTGTATGTATAATCTCTAATCCCTAAAATCATCTTGGGAGGTAGGTGTTGTTAATCTTATTTCACAGATGAAGAGCCCGAACCCTAGGAGAAGCAGAGAATGGTTATTTTTACCAAGATTCAGACAAGCTAAGTGACTTGCTCAGGGCCATACAGCTTGGAATAGATTCAGAAACCAAATCGAGGCCTGTCAGATTCCAGAGCTCATCACAAAGAGTGAGAGTGATCTTTCTAGTCATAAATACCAACATTCCTCTTCTTGGTGTACTCTTCAGGATTCTGTATGCTGGGTGCTGTTAACCCCAGATCGGGAAAGCTAAAGTACGGAAAGGTTAAGTGAAATATCTACAGTCCTAAAGAGGTCAGCAGATGAACCTGAAACAGAATGTGGGTGGTCTGATAATTTATTGCCTCTCTGCAGAAACTTCCAGAGAGCTGATTAATTGCATGAAAAATATCAACTCAGGGAAATGCATCAGTCAGACTGATAAAGACATCAAAAATCAAGATGCATGTTTGTCGAGTGAGCCAAATAGTAAGAAATGTGAGTGGGTGGTGTCTCAGAATGCTGGCCAGGGTGATGCTCATATTCACAGCATCCAGAGTGGGGAGCGATCCGGAAGGTCAGATCATCTAATCTGCTGCTGCATCCTTGACAGCATTGCTAGTGCCTGCGTGGATATGCACAGGGGCAGGGGACGCATGTCCAGAGGTTGTGAATTCCATCTGTTGCCATTTTTGATTGGACACTGTTGGATCAGTAGAAGTGGAACTTTATATTCTCAGATCGAGGCCCAACATGAATATGAGTGGACATGAGGTCATCACAAGCCAGATGCAGTGGGGATGCTGAGTGTCCAGTGACACTGGAAGACAGTTTGACTCTTGCTTACAAAGAGATATTTACTTAATGACACAGTTCCACACTAAAAAATGTCCGAATGATTTATTCATAACCACTGAAAATGAAACATTACGGACATCAACTACAGTCCATCACCTGGTGGGTGAATAAACAAATCAGCTGAACCATTACTAGGATGGCAAGAGAAAAGATCATCCACTGTTAGAAATGCACCATTGTGGCTAAATCTCAAGTGCCTCATTATCTAAGGGGAAGCAAATGACTCAAAAGCCTACATATGTTGTGATTTCATTGATGGAACATTCTGGAAGAGTCAGCAACCAGAGGAGGTGTGTTATATGTATATGTGCATACAAATACACAAGTGTATGTGCTAGGTGGCTGCCGGGGGCTGGGGATAGAAGGACGACTGACTACAGAGAAGCATGAGGGGATAGTCTGGGATGATGGAAATGTCTTGCATCTTGATTGTGGGGGCAATTTTATGACTGTACATACTTGTGAAAGTTTATTGAATTGCATACCTAAAAAGAGTAAATTTTACTGTATCAAATTATACCTCAATCAATTTGACTTTAGAAACATTTAAAGAGTTAAAAAAAAGTGCAGACACAAAATTTGATAGTTGGATGGTCTTCATTTGTGTCACTGAAGAATTGTGGTGCTCGTGGTGGTGATGGTAATGAGGGGACCCCTCCCTCCTCTGGAAATCCATGAGGGCGTTCTCTCCAGGTGCCTGGGTCAGTCCAGCCAGCGCCCACGCCTGGGTCCTGCCTCTCTCTGGGTCAGTGATTCTGGTGTTCCAGCAGCCTGTCCCAGGTTCTGTTTCTGAAGCTGTACTTGGTCTGTAGCCTGTGGAAAAGCCTTTCTCCTCCAGGTTGCTGCTCCCTGCTGCTCCCAGATACTTGATAACCACGCTTTCTGCCAAGACAGAAATGTTTCCTTTTCCTGGTGGTCTGCTCCTTTGCTCTTCTCTCTGAGGTAGCGCTTGGGCCCTCAGCTGTCATGGTTCTTCTAACAAGGCCCTGTAGATGCACTTGTCACTTGGGTGCCTGGGATTGGGGCAGTTTGAAGGACTCCACCACCTTTCCAGAACCTTATCTTAGCTTGAAGCCCAGACCTGGGGCTAATCTCAGTTGATGTTTTTCTGCCCCCTATTACAGAGTTTTCTTTGCCTCTTTCCTTGAAATTGAGTTTCTCTTGACATGTTCTACTCCCTCCCGTCAACTCATCAGGTTTATTTCTATGTCTGAACCCCAAGTTTGGTCACAGTTCAAGTCCCCTCACCCCCCCACATTCTAATACCCCGTGAAATCAGCACTGTAATCAGGGAAGTTGGGAGAGTACCTAACATCGGATGTTTGAAATAACTCAATTTTCATGTTTTTCTAAACACTTTTTTACATAACGAAGATGTTTTTACCTTCTAGCAGTTTCTACCTATTGCTCCTTTCCTCTTCTCGTGTGCAGAGCACTAAATCTTATTCCCTTCAAAAGTTTATGTGTTTCTGGAAATCATCTGTCTAGGCTGCCTTAGTAGGAATGATGTGTCTGCTGGGCACACAGCATCTGGAGATCTAAACTGAAATGTGGACCTTGTAATATAAAGAGGGCACAGAAAAAAAGAGGGAGAGGGAAGTCAGAAGGAAACATGCAGAGACTCCCATATCACATTGTAGGGGAAGAGAGGCCTATTCTCAGGTCCACATTTGCCTCATGTTCTAGACCTTTCTTTCCTTCCTGTGCAGAAACATCTAGACAAACACCTGTGATTGTCATGACATTATTGACAGAATCATGCCTCCTTATCAGGGACTCTGGAATAAAAGTTCTCCATGGAGATATTGGCATAATTTTTAAATAAATTATTTCAATTTTATTATCCCCCGCCCCCCAATAAATTTAGCATCTCCAAGGAGTATCAGCTTGGGTTGGATTCTGTTTGGAGGCCCAGAGGAAGGAGAAGTCTTAGTTTTAATGGAAGAAACACTCCAGACATATGGAGAAAAGATCCAAAAACAAAACAGAGAAGCATAATGTGCCTAGCCCTCCTCACAGCACATGGGGGTTGGCACTGTGTGCAGTTCTGGTGCTCAAACAAGGCTGTAACATAACCCAAACATTGGCAAGTCCATGGGCCAACTCCCTGCATTTTTGGAAAGGTCTCACTGAGAATTAGAAATAGATTTTATGGGCTAGAATTCCTTTTAGTATTTACCACATAGGCTGCCTCTTCTGTCTTGGGGGACAAAACTCACCCCATTCTGAACACAGATGGGAATCCCCTTCCTCCCTCTCCAGAACTCTTTTTTGGGGGAACGGTCTATATTTATTTGGATGAAATATTTTGAGTCACTCTGGGTGGAGGCTGATCCCAAGGGCATGCTCAAGCAACAAAAGACATCTTCAAAAGATATCTTCAAATCTTGTCCTATGTGTAGGACAAGGAAAGAAATTTGTGTTGTTCCTGAGAGAAGAGTGAGGAAAGAAGGAAAAAGAAAGAGGTGAAAGGTGTCCAGGAGATGGAAAGAACTGGGGTGGGGGGTGGGGGCGTTGATCCTGACCCTCAAGTTAGTATAATCTCCAAATGATCGGTGGGAATGGATAGAGTGAGTGTGTGAGAGAAGGGGTGAAACATTCAGTCTAATCTTGAGTGGTAGGGGCCACAGACTGTAAGAGATGTCGGATGTGGAGAACAAGAAGGGCTGAGCCTCATTACATGTGCTACTTTGTTTATTTCTCCCACTGGACTTGAAGCCTTCCTTTGGAAGCTACGTCTTTGCATTTCTAGCACTTAGCACACTGTCTGAATCACTGTTGGCCTTCAATCAATATTGTTCAAAGGAAAAAAGGATGGAAAGATAGGCAGTAAAATTTTCTAATTTTGCAAGTAATAAAGGGCAAAGGATAATTGGGACTGTCCTAGAAACTTTAAATCTCCAACATCGATGTCTTGTAGTCTTCTGATTCATTCGAAGGGGATCAGTTAAACTTGTCTTTAAACGTTGGCTACGTTCTTTTGACCATGTCTCCTTTTTAAGTCTGGCTCACAAGCATCTGGTCCCTGATGAACATCCTGGTGCATGATGTAGATTCATGGAAAGTTAGAATTGAGTAGGAACATCCGAAGTCACTTACAGATAATCTGACCCCTGGACCTTTCCTTAACACTTTCTATCTTAGTTTGTTTCCATTATAAAAGTCGTTTGCTTTAAAAGTAGGTCTTTCTGGACCTGTCAATATAGATATGTTCGATATAGATGTGTGTCAATATAGATGTGTTGTACATCTGGAGCATGATGGGCATAACATCGTTGCTGGAAAGTGCTTTGCAAATGTTTTACAAGAAGTAGACATTACTATTTCAAACCACAATGGCTTCCTGCTGCATAAAAGAGTCATTTGTTCAGTTGAACACCTTGAGTTAGGATTGAAAAGTGTACTTGGACCTGAGTTTTGGAGCAGGAGTTGGAGGAAGCCACATCGGCGTCTAGTCGTATTAAAAAGGAAGATTGGGAGGGAGGGTAAGAGGTAGATGGGAAGAAGTAAGGCAAACGTGGGCTAATGAGATGGTAACAAGGTGTGAGGGAGATGTGGCAGGGAAGGCATGCGACAGCATTGTCTGAGAGCGAAAATGCTGATAGGCAGTAAAATCTTCTAATGATGTAATGATGTCCCTACTTCCATTTTCTACAAATTTGAACTGAATTTTTGAGCAAAGTGACCAATTTACTGAGGAATTTACAGAAATCTTGGGGGAGGAATTCACAGAAATCTTTGGATCTTTAATAGGCTGTAGAATAGAGGTTCGAAGGATCCAATGCAGAACTTAAGCACAGAGAGACCCTAGCAGATATCTGGGTTGTACAAGACTATTTAATATGGAAATCTGTGTAAATAAATTTTTTTCTTTTCTACATCATCTTGAAAGTCAGATATTTTTAAAACAGGATATAGAGATAGAGATAAAAATCATATGTAAATACTAAAATCTCAGCTGTAAAGGACAAGTCATCAATTGAATACTTTTCATACAATTGCTCTGGTAAGAATTTTGATGACATCATTATTGCACAAGAGGTCTGAAGATTATTACCCATGTGAAGTTTGGAGCCTTGGGAAAAAAGATGGTTTAGTGAGAAGGTAGCTTCTATGGTATAGTCTGATGGGAAGCTTTCACACCATTATATACCCAAAGAAGAAAGGCATGTGGCATTTCAGCCACCCTAGTCTGAGCCAGGAACACAGTGAAATTCAGGGCTATGAAATGTCCAAGGCCAGTAGAGAAGTTCATGCTACTATAAACTTTGAGACAATTCCAACCCAGCTGGCTTTGTTTCTGAAAAGACCTTTTTGGAAGTTGAACTTGCTCTGGGCCTTCCTCATGACCAGATATGCCATTGGCTGGATCCTAATGCCAATGAGTGTGAGTGCATAGCCTGTTTATGTCAGGTGTCTCAGATACGTTGCCCTTTCTTGTCTATAACTGTCTTCCCAGTCACCCATGCTATTCTTTTCCTACAGGGGTCTAAGCCCTCCATGCATAAATGACAAAAGCCCCCAGGGCTTGCATGAGGTCAACATGCAGGCAGGAGTCTATGGCCAGTGCCTTGCTCACCAAGCTGTCTGTCTCCTAGTGCAAGGCTGTTGGTTTCTCATGTCAGTTTCAGCTTTCTCATCATATAAAGCAATGAGGACATTATGTCTGTGCCCAACTTGATGAGCATGATGGCAATAATGCCACTGGGCAGGGTGAACCCAATAATAATGTAGCGATGGCAGGTCAAGATAATGGGAAACCAGAACATAGCTCCTCCAGACCACTCAGCTCCATGTCCACCACGTGAAGTGTCTCAGTTGTGTTCTTGTGTAGAAGCTCCCCTAGGACATCGACAATGATGGTGTTGCACTTCGCTGAGATCTTATCAGGGGTCCCTTCATCACGAGGAAGCATTTATCATTGGGGTCATCCATGTCACATATGCGAGCTGAATTTTGTTGGTAGAATCAAAAGAAATTTCAGGCTTCTTGCAGTTTCATTTCCTAATTTCTATCACATCACCCAAAATGACCTCTCTGAGAATTTCCAAGGGCAGTTCCTCAGGCATCTCCAACTACAACTTTCTCAATGGTGGGAAACATTTTCCTGTCCTCGTTTGAACTCAATTTGGCCATGCGGTGTTAATATCTTGAATAAGGAGGTCCAGATTCCAGAACTCCAGGCAAAGACTTGGTTTCTATTCATCATATGTGTCAGCCACAGAATTCTGATTGTCAGATTTCAGTGGGTGCTGTTAGGAGTCCAAATGTCAATGTTGGGAGAGCAAATGAGAGAGCATCTCTACCACTTCTGGGTTTTTCACCAGGTAGTTCATCTTGGCTTTCCATTTTCCTGTCATTAACAGAGTTACAGCAATGAACAGGAGCTCCTGAAGTACATTGGTCACAGTGATGCAATGAGGAAGACAGTGGGATCCAGAACATGTGATCATGAACAAAAGGGTGCTGAGGTGGCCTCTCCTGTCATAATACAAAGTGCTCAATCTCAAGGGCAGTGGGTGTCTTTTTATTTCCAATTCTTGTTTCCACTTATTCAATGATGGTGCTGTTGTATGTGTCATTGACCATTTCAGTGCCTTCAAAATAGGTTGTAGAAGAGACATCGTTGTTCTTTGTTTCTAGAGGGTTGTCATGAGTGAAGTAACAGGAGAGGACTGGGGCTTTGGCTTGAGGAATAAATTATCTACCCTACACTCCTGAGAAACCAACCACCTGATGTTATCCATTGGTCTCGAGACTCCTTTAATCTCTATGACATTCCTGGACACTAATTGCTTCCCATGGATTATATTCTTTTTTTTTAATATATATTTTTATTGTTATTTATGTTTTTTACATTTTGTATTCCCCTTGGGTAGCCCACCACCAATTCACCCGTGATCCATCTCCATGGTCCCTTGTGTTCTTTTCT
>PVIJ01023085.1:0-14890 GCA_004024925.1 Scalopus aquaticus | reverse complement strand
GGAGGGGAGGATAAGGGCACAAAATGGAAGAGAGGAGAATACAGGGGACCATGGAGATGGATCACGGGTGAATTGGTGGTGGGCTGCCCAAGGGGAATACAAAATGTAAAAGACATAAATAACAATTAAAAAAAAAGAAAAGAAAAAAGAAATGGGGAAAAAAAAAAGAATTCTTTTTTTTTAAAGATTTATTTATTTATGCATACAAGCTGGGGTGTAGGCCAGAGGTGCGGGGTGGTGAGAGGATTCACCGAGACAGAGTGGGAAGCAAAATAGGCGGATTTACTGAAATACAGTGCTGAGGGGAGCAGCAGGCGAGACAGGAGAGGTCTGCTGCACCATGTGGGAAGCTCCCTGGCTGGAGATGGAACTTGTGCTGTAGTGGCTGCCCATTGTGAAATCTCAGCTTCATAATGCTGAGACTTAACCTTTTGTACCACCAGGGAGGCCCGCCTTAGAATTCTTGTCTCAAGAAAGCACTGAATTCTTTAACTAGAAACAGGTCTTTAAACCCTGCTATAAAGGATATAAAAAGTGATTAAAGGACATAGTAATCCCCTAAGTAAGTTTTTCCATAGATTCTTAGAATTCAAAACCCACTGACCTTAGGGATTATCTAGACTGTGCTTCCCTCCCTATAGAGATTCATGCTCAGAGATGTCAAAAATCTTGTCCAATGTTATGTTGGACATTAATACAAAGTTCTCTCCTCACTATCATTGCAGTGTTTTTTCCTTCATCTCATACACCTTCTGAAAAATGTCTCATAAAATTTATTGTTTTTAAGTGCAGGAATAAAACATGCAGTATTTTTTATTTTTTTGAAAAAAATTTACCAACCAACATGATGTAGCCTCCTACACATTTCACAATAGCACTGACATTCTATATGTTCCAGCAGTTCCACTTCTGGGAATATACCCAAAAGAGTTGACAGTAGGAACTTGGACTGATATTTGCACACCCGTGTTCACAGTGGCATTATTCATAATAACCAAAAGGTGGGAGCAACTCAAATGTTCATCAACGGATGAATGGCTACACAAAATGTGGTATAGCTGTATAATGGACTATTGCTCAGTCTTAAAAAGGAAGGAAATAGCCAAATAAGAAAGCGACATTCAGCAGGGAAGGAGGGGAGGGGGAGGGCTCAAGAGGGGGATGGAGGGGAGCACGGAGGACTATGGTGATGACTCCACGGGTGAACAGGTGGTGGGTAACTTATGGGGAATACATAATAATGTAAAAGATACGAATAACAAAAATAAATGTCTATTATATTAAAAAAAATAAGGAAACCTTCCTGGAATAAATAGTTCCTACTTGGCAAATGAAAAAAAAAAAAGGAAGGAAATTTTGACACTTGCTACAACATGCATGAACCTTGAAGACATGGTATTGCATGGACTATAAGAAGTCAAAAAGAGAAGTGCTGTATGATTCCACTAATGTGAAGTATCTAGAATAGTCAATACTGTAGAGACAGAAAGAAGTATTTGTCAGGAACTGGGAGAAGGAGAAAGTGAGGCTTTACTGATGAATAGGTACAGAGTTTCCCTTTGGGAAGATAAAAAACTTGTGATGGTGGTGACAGATAGACACTAGTATATCTGTACTTGACATTACTGAACTGTATACTTAAAAATGGTGAAAATGGTGACATTTATGCTATGTATACTTCATCACAAAAAGAAATGCTAGCAAGAAAATAGGTGACCTCCAGATAAAGTCAGTACTTTGAGAGGCTTTGGAAGAGAACACACAGATAGGAAGGAAACTCTGACTGTCTTCTGATACTTGAATGAAATGCTGAAGTGTGGTGGAGGAGATGCTGGCCTGGACTCTACTTCTAGTTCTTTTGGTAATCAGCTCTGTCTGCCATCAGTTGTCATCAGTAAAGTTAAGTTCATCTCTAACCTTCCTGCCTGCTCTAGAATTGAGTCTACAAGCCCTTATCAAAGAAATGCTCGTTTAAGGACAACTGCTTGAGTGATGATAAGGAGCCTGGCATGCTTGTGATAGGAGGGCTGACCAATTCTCTAGAACTTGTTCTGACCATGCCTTGACCAAGATGTAGTTGGAAATACCGAGAACATTTTAATGTGTCCATCTTGCTTCACTGCTCTCCAGGTAGGACAGAATACCACAGAGCTGTCAGATACCAAAGCTATGTTTTACTGTTCTGCACCTGCTTTGACACCAGGCTCAAGGATAGGCTGTTTCTCAGTGCTTTTTCTTCTTCTCTCAGTGCCTTTGACTGAGTGATTGTAGCATCAGAAATCAGTTTCTTTATCTCTGCCTCAGTCTGGGTTTCTTCTTCCCAAGTTGTGGAAAACGGCCTTTTACCTTGGCTAGTGTGTCAATTATATAAAAGTTGCTTCTTTTTGACTTTGGATAATATAGTTTGTTACCAAATGAATCTTTGCCCTAAGACTTTACATAGGGTCGTGTTAGCAGAGGTTTGCTTTTATTAAGCACACACAGACTGATTGACAGGCTGATATTAACCTTTAACACAGTCTTGAATGGTTTGTATGGGTAGTCTGTGGATAATTGGGTGAGAGGAGATTTAAACAACCTGGCATGAAGATATAGAGGCCATTGTCTTGAGGCAAGTGGTTGCAACTTCATTTCTTAGAAGAGGAGCCTGAGGTTAAGGGAGAGATTGCCACTCTCATGAGTCCACCAGTGAGAGAGGTGACAGACCTTAGACCTGAACTTACAGTGCAAAACCTGTAGTCTTTGTGCTGTACCACACTTTTTAGTATAGGAAGGCAAGTAACGGCTACTTGATAATTTAGAACTGAAAGGTTATAGGAGAAGACCGTAACAGACTCAGTAGATAATCTTGTTTGCAATGACCCCTTCCTCCCAGTGTTGAGAAGTGAACACTTTTGTGACTGTTGAGTCATGTTTGTGATTGTTGAGTCACGTTTGTGATAGCCATGACCACAGAGTTGAAGAATTCTCATGTGCCTTTCTCCCACTGTCCTTGCCAGTATGGTGAGGGAAGAGCTGTAGGCTGGTCATGAGAAGCTTTTAGATGGTTCAGGAACTCTCCTGAAGTCTACAGCTTCTAGTTCTTTATAAATCTGTAATTTCTTGTGACCAGATATAGTCCTCATTTTCTCTGCACCTATATATTTCTAAGTAATAGTGGCTTTTACTCAAATCTATTTTTAATTTCTGTTCTGACTGTAATTTATCACTCATTAGTCATTCAGCTGGACTTTATCAAGTCAAAATAAGAAGTAGAAAGAATACTCCTTTGTATTACTGGTACTGAGAGTGTGTTCCTTTTGTGTGTGTCTCCCCACCCCATAGTTTCTTTCCTAAGGCTCATGTGGTATCTGACACATAATTGGTGATCCATGGCTGACTGGATGAATAGATGAAAGAGCTTACAGTTTTTAGAGAATCATTGTTTATATCTTTGATAATCTATCTGGTCAATAAATACATATGCGGTCTCTTTTAGTTTTGACAGAGGAGAAAGGCAAATAGTCAGTTCCAAAATTAATTCGACTTTTATTTTGTATAGTGCTGTATTTGGAAGGGTCATAATTTCATGGTATCTGAAACCAATACAGTAATGAACTACTTTTTAACGGAGTTTGCTATAATTGATGAATGATCTGTCTATGAGCATACGATTAGTTAGAAGGCAGTAACAGTAATACCTTTAGCAAGGTAGAATTTTATATGTGAAGCTGCATCTGGGTTTAATGAAGCTCAGAAACAAAGGTGCAGCCACTCTAGTCTTCCAGTGCTTGAATGGTCCATATCGTATCTAGGAATATCCCCCTCCCCCACCACCCCATCTTTCCTTATCATGTTTTCCCATCCTAGGAATTGCCCCATTGTCATATTACGTTCCCCCTTTGCCTCTGCCTGGGCAAAGCTGTAATGGAAGGAGAGAAGAGGAATTATGGAGGTGGTAGAATTGTTCCTGTAATTAGAGTATCCCCATTAGAATGTACTTTTTGGGTAGAAATTTGGTGGTGATGATAAGTTATATGATACTGTAAACTTGTAATGGCTAGTTGGGATACATAGATGCACTTCATAATCACCATTTTTTTAAGTTTCCCATGGTCTTTTCTCCCTTCTTCCACTTTGACCGTCCCACTAAAACTAAGCCTTCTGGTGAGAGGACCAGTTCTGTGAAAGTTGGGCCACCAGGTGATGGCAGCTCACTCTGGTATGACCTTGGGGTAGGGGCTCTGGCTCCTTTTCTCTGTGTTAGCAGACTAATCCAGTGCCTCGTATAGACGACATAACCCTAAATGTTGGTTGAATTAGGTTGATTTAAGGAAGAGAAACATTTACATTCTTTAGTCTCAACCTTGGCAGGTTCTCAAGAACTTTCTCATCAATGCTAAAAATTGGATTTTATGTATTTAATTGATCCCTTTATTTATTACCAAATATTTATTGATTGCCTACCATATGCCAGGCACTACCAGCCACTGAAAGCATAGCAGTGTTCCAGCATGGGTCAACCGCCCACTCTCCCAGAGATGATAGTCTGGTAGGAGAAAAGGGCCATCCATCATTAGGAGGACTTCCACGACCCTCCGGTGGTGCTGTTCTCTGGAAACTGCTGCTATTTTAGACATGTACAAATTGACTTTGAATTAGCCCATTTGCCTAATAGCAAAAATCTCTTTTCCTTTCCTTAAATATCGGTGGTGAAAATGTGACTTTCACAATTATTCAGAATTTCACAATTACCCTTAAAAATAATGAAAAACAGTTTGTTTTTACATGGTTTTGACTAGAGAATAATTCTTAATTGCCTCTTATTTTACAAATAATCTTAAAATGTTAACCTAAGATGTAAAAAACAACTTTTCACATATGTTCTGCTAATAAATTGTTAATTTTCCTTGAAAGCACACTCTTCATTTTTCTGTGGCTTCATCTAGTTTCATATGGGAAGAAATGATCCATATTAAAAAAAGATAGATAAGAAAGTGAAAATAAAAATCCATAAAGGTAAAGGGTGGTTGATGAGTGACAGAATTGGAAGAATGTGAAATTTTTTCTTGATACCCTCTTTGTGATACAAGATTTCTTTCTGTAGATTAGTATAATTACATGAGCGACTTGAAGGGATTATGTTCTTAGTACTTCCCTTTAAAGTTCTTTGTTACATATAGCTTGAAGTCCAGTCACTTCTTCACAGTTGTTTCTGTGAGTGAATGCTCCATAAGGTATAAATTACAAATATAATTCTACCTGGATATCACTGCTGTCCAAAACCAAAAATACTTAATCAGTATGTTATATCAGATACGAATATTTAAGGGATTCAAGTATACCTGGTAGCAGAGAGGTTTAACCAAGAGCCTCAGATAGAAACTTGAGGTATGGTGCAAGGGTGAGGAACCAGTCCAGGAGCTGGTTACCTTTAACCTACTTTCCCTGGGATGATATACTTTATTCTTCTAAATCAGTCAGACTCACCAGTCTATGCACTCAGATTCTTGGATACAACCAAAAGAGTTTTTCCTTTGTTTTTTTGTTTTTTTAACCAAACTTCAGGATGAGCTGGGTTGAAGTGGTTTTTTTTTTTTTTTAAGATTTATTTATGCATACAAGTTGGGGTATAGGCCAGATGTGTGGGGCGGTAAGAGGGGTCCACCAGAGACAGAGCGGGGAGCAGAACGGGCAAATCGATGGAAATACACAGCTGAGGGGAGCAGCGGGCGAGCCAGGAGAGGTCTGCCTTGCCATGGGCGAGTCTCCACAGCCGGGCTTCGAACTCCCGTCGCTGCTGCCCAGCAGCTCCACAGTGCAGCGCTTCACCGCTGTGCCACCAAGGAGGCCTGAAGTGGGTTTTAAAGAGGCTGAACACAGTTATGTATCTGACTTCTTTACTCTCCACTCCACCTTTTGTCTGTCTAGGTTTTTGTGATGACTTCCTTTTTCTCTTGTTGTATATGGGCAGAAAAACATGGTCAGTGCCAATCTATAGGTGTCGCTATAGCCTATCATCTGTACAGTCAGGATCCTTACTCCCCATCTCATCTGAAAAATCTCAGGGAAGAGTTCTGATCAGCCCGCTTAGTCCTGTCGCAGGTCTGATGGTGAAGATGATGAGTTCCTCATAAGTTCAGCTTGAGTCACCTGCCCAAGGAGATCACGCACGCGTTGTATCAGCAGTCAGCCACAGCAGGTTTTTTTTTTTTTTGCTTTTTAAGTCTGTAGGGGACTCTGTTCCTAGTTAAGATTCTTTCCCTAATTCTCTAAAACTTTTAAAATCTTTTTTTGTTGTTTTTGTCAGGTTTTGCCTTTACAGACCTGATTAAACTTTTGGTTCCTTTTCCAGTTTACCCTTTATTTTCCCAAGAATGCAGGCCATCACCCTCTGCTATAGTGTGTTTTTGAAATTTATAGTTGACTGGCTGAATGATTGTCCCTGGAATAAGTAAATTGAAGCTTAGAATCCTGAAAGGACTGAGAAGTGGAAGAGATCTTGGTTTCCATCTGCCTTCAGTAGTACCATATATATTATGGGGTCTCCTAAATGCAAAGGACGCAGAGCTAAAAGAGAGCTAATACTTTTCATATTTCTAAATACTGGGTGAGTCAGACAGATGAGGGGAAGCCATACTTGCCCTCATGAGCCCTCTTTTATCTAAAGAAAATCTTGAAAGGCTAATGAGAATGTCAGATTTTTAAAATTTTGACCAAAATCATATCACTTAAGAGCTTACATTTTTAAGAACAGGTTGACTCATGAACAAGTCTGAAACTCTGATTGTCAGTATGTATTTTGGATAATTGCTTAACAAGAAAACCAGTTATTCCTAAGCAATGATGTTTAGCAGATAAAATCTTTTGAAGTATAGTAACTGTTGGAGAATATAATTAAAGAAACTTTTGGTGGTGAGAATTCTGGGAAGACAGTGCTCTGTCATAACTAAGAGCTCAGCCTTTTAAATTGACAGCTTAGGATTCAAATCTTACACTCTGTTAGTTAGTTTTGTAACTTGCAAGCTGTTAAAGCTCTTTCAGCCTCACATTCTTCAGCTAGAAAATGAAGATATCTACTATATATGGTTTTTTGGCATTAAATGAAAGTTAAACAGTTACTTTTTAATAATACAATTTTTTATTGTGCTGAAATACACATAACAACTACTTTAAGGTGTGCAGTTCATGGTATCAAAGACATTCGCATTAATGTGGGGCCTTTGTCACCATTCATCTCCCGAACTCTTTTCCAACTTGTAAAACTATATTCATTAATAATAACCTCCATTTCCCTGTCTACTAGCCCTTGGCAACCTCCATTCTAAAGTTACTTTTAAAATAAATGTTAAGATCTAAACAAAAGGGCCTCCCTGGTGGCACAATGGGTTGCGAGCAGCACTATGAAGCTATCTGCAGCCACTGCAGCACAAGTTCCATCCCCAGCCAGGAAGCTTCCCACATGGCGCAGCAGACCTCTCCTGCCTCACCCGCTGCTCCCCTCAGCGGTGTACTTCAATCAGTAGATCTTCCTGTTCAGCTCCCTACTCTGTCTCTGGTGAATCCTCTCACCACCCCATACCTCTGGCCTACACCCCAGTTCTTGTATGCATAAATAAATAAATCTTAAAAAAAAAGATCTTAACAAAAGGAAAAAAAAAGGTAGCTATTATCCTTGTAGTTTAAAGTCAGCAAACTTTATTCCACCCACAGACCAAATTTGACCAGTCTGTTTTGTTAGGGTCCTAGAATTAAAATTTTTTTTTTTTACATTTCCAAAGAGTTCTAAAAAGAAAAGAAGAAGAATATACCACAGTATGTAGCCACAAAACCTAATATATTTACCACCTGGTCCTTTACAGACTAAGTTTTCAGATCCATGTTCTAGATCATATGTCTGTATCTGTCTGTGTCTGTATTAGATTTCATTCATGGGGTTCTTTAAGTATTTGATTTAAAATATTGTGTGTGTGTGCATGTGCATGTGCTCGAATACCCTTTTACATATCTTAGGGGGGGGGTCATATTGTTCCTGGCGATGATATTGGTTCTTGGCGGGGAGGGGTGAGAAATTTTAGGTATTAGAATGACTTTGAACTTCCCAAAAGGCCACAATATGGAAACAGATACACAGTATGTCTTTGGTGCTAAAATTCCACTGGGCAGGGATGATAAGGAAAATTTCTAGTTAGACTTGTTAGGAAGAAATAATGAAAACAAGTTTAAGGAACATTGTCCAGATCTAAATTCTGGAAGGCAGGACATGTGTCTCATTAACTTCCGAATATGCCAGTATTTAGCAAAGGATCTAGAACATTTTCTTCAGTCTGTTAACATGAATTACAGCATAGTTGAATGAATGAAACCTCTGATTTGTTCAGTGACCCATTCAGTCTAGAAATTGCTTCCATAGCAGACTCTGCTCTGGAAATTAAAAAAAAAAAATCCTTTTTAAACTGTGAAAAGCTTGTTAAGTGATTAATGTCTTTTATATATAACAGACAGGTAGTTTTTGCTTATTAGACTAGGATTCTTATTATTTATTTGTTATTGACAAAATAAGATGAGGTCAATGTTGGTTGTAAAAATCGCTAATCCTCTAACTCCACATAAGGTCCCTTAAAGGTATGTAACTCTAAATTGAAAAGAAAATACACAGGTGTTATTATCTTACTGGAAAAACAAAGGCTGATTTATGATAGACAAATTTTGAAATATCAGAAACTTAGGTCATCTTGATCTTGCCTTACATGCAAGGACCGTGCCTTAGCATCTCTGTATCTCCAGGGCTTAGCACATAGTAGGTGGTAGTGAGTATGTTTTTGGTACTGGTTGTATTGGTGATATTTCTGCCCATGCTTATTACACCCTGGAGTTCTGTTTATTAGCAA
The DNA here is from genome assembly GCA_004024925.1 of Scalopus aquaticus. Lineage (NCBI taxonomy): Eukaryota > Metazoa > Chordata > Mammalia > Eulipotyphla > Talpidae > Scalopus > Scalopus aquaticus. The sequence goes on along the minus strand of PVIJ01023085.1, from coordinate 6,020 downwards.
TTTTTCTTTGCCCTGACATATTCTCACTCACAGGCCCATTTCTCTAGATATGGTTAACCCATCTCACTTTCTTTCCATCACTTTTGATGATAAATAGCAGGGACTTGTTCAAACTGTCCCCACTGCACAGGGAAAGTCTTAATCGCATGACCAGTGCTGCTGGAGTACTGCCTGTAGCTGATGTAGGTGCAGTGTGGTGGATGTTACTGAGAGAAGCAATGCCAAAGATTCATGCCACCTCCTGGACTGGGAGCTGGAATTGGTGGGAGAGGAACCTTCCATTCAGCCCGAATCTCTGAGGACACTGCCTAGAGAGCCAAGAGGTCTCAAATATCACTACCAAAATTCCTTTAGGAAATCAGTAGATGTTCACCAAAGTGACATCTGTGAACATAAAACTTTTCTCCTGATGTACTTTTCCACATTTTTCTTGTTCCAGCAAGGCACTCCACATGTGTATGATTGCTTTAATAGAAAAATGCCAAAAATATTTAAAAATTTTACAGGGATTTGATATTCTACAAGTTGATTTTGCATTCATCCTGCACCTCCAGCCCACTACTGTGAATCTCTTGAAAGGTGTACACCACAAATGGAGAAGCATAGCTGGACCATTCGGCACAAACTGGAGTATTAGTTACTGTGCTCAGTCAGATCTTGGAAGTGAAACAGGAACCTCGCCTTGGCAGTGATAGTTGCCTTGGTGGTGGAAGCTGGCAGTAGCAGTGATGGTCTCTCACCCTATTGCTCCACCACAGGCCACTCTGGCTGTGGCTTCCCAGGGGCCAACAACCTCCCTTTTATATGTGGTGCCAGATCATAGAATGGACCACTCAGGTGCAGGCTATGAGCTGATTGGTTCTAAATGGTCCAATCAACCATAGGAATGAAAAAAAAATGATCCAATCAGATTTGTAGGTGGGGGACCCTGAAAGACGATATAAGGCAGGGGCGAGGGAGTTGAGGGAGCACGATTCCAGCCTCCAAAGAAAGAAGGGGAAGACACTTCCTGGCCTCCAAAGAAAGAAGAAAGGCCAGCAGCTGTCCTTGAAAGAAGAAAGCAGCAGCACCCAGCAGTAGCTCCTGTCTCTGACATTGCCTGAAGGGAACACCAAAGGCTTGGGTCTCGTGTCTCAAAAAGCTGTTTGTGGTTGGTGTAGTCCAGTAACTCACAAAGAGCTGTTAACATTTGGTGTCTCCCAGACCACCTCTTGGTGACCAGTAGCGACCATCACTACTGGCTAGTGCTGTCCAGCTCTGTTGACAGGTGACTGGCACTCTGCTTAAATCTGTACTTCTGGTGGACACTATCTGGAGTGAGATAGACAGCCACTTGTGACTACAGGAAGCTCTTTGTTTCCTGTTTGTAAAATAGATCCCATTGTTGTTCTTGCTGAGCCTCAGGTATCTTGCAATTGTACATGGGTGAGAACCATGGACAGTGAACTGTTCTCTCTTGGGCACTGTTGTTTGATTGGCTATAGCTCCTTATAGTATAAGTATTGTTCTAGCCCTTGGTTTGGTTTTTTGAATTGTTGGCTGCTCTCTAGAGCCCGGGCATCCTTCCCACCCTGTTTCAGAAACAGATACGTTTTAACATGAAGTGATAAAAACCATGATTCAGGTACAGAGGCAGTGGCCTGTGGTTAGAATGACAAGGTGACATCTCTCTTAGACTATCCCAGTTTGTGTCCCTGAGTTTGTAATCAACTACTGGATTGGAATCTCTGAGAACCCTTTGTCCTATCCTCAAGGATGAGAACGCCATTTGGTTACTATGGCAACCACAGTGCCTGTAGTCCTTTTCCACCCCTACAGAGCTCCATGCAGCCCTGGACGGACTCACCGTATTCTCCCTGCTGATGATCAGGGTATAATAAGATTTTCTCAGTCTTCTCACAGTAGAAGCAACAATCTATCTTCAGTAACATTCCATATGGTCGGAAACCTGTATATGTGAGGGCACACTTTTATTGCTGTTCACAGAGCAAAAGGGTTTACTCTAAGTTTACAAGTATCTCATGTGTCTCAAATCTAATGACATATATAACCTTTAATCCTATTATTATCCTTTTATCCATAAGCCTTTATAAATGACCTAGATCCATCATGACATTTTAGTGGAATTAAACTTGAACTAAAAATTATGTAATTAATTATAACTACTAATTGAGTCAAGTTTGTAACTTGATAACACAAGGCCCAGAGTTGACAGGTGGTTAATCCCTACTGCATAACTTCTTCCTATGTGTTCCTTAAGAGAGGGTTTAAATAACACAACAAGAAGACTTTTGGTAAAAATTCTTAGGTGGATATTATCTTTAGTCACAAGCTAGAAAGCCAGCAACTTCTTCCTCCCAACCCTACCCCAGGATCCTGGTCTACCATCATGGAGGTGCTCTGCCACACATTCTTGCAACCCATGAGTCTTTGGCTTTGACATAGTCTCATCACTGGGTGGACACACTTAGTCATGTGGCTATTTTCAGACAAGACCAGTGTAGTGTTGCTGAGCTTCTGGTGAAGGAATAAAATTACTCAGAATAGTCATTTTTTAATGACCACCTTGTAAGTGTCTTGGTGTGGTAGAAAGCCCTTTCAAGTCTTGTTTCTCAAAATTAGTATTATAACTTCCTATATAAATGAACATAAACCTTTATAACACAGTATGATAGAGAAAGCCATGATCAAAAGCTTAATTCCAGCTGAGTGAGTAAATTCCAGCTGGTAAGTAAAATTTATTTCAAGACTGACACCAGCACACACTGATGCTGACTTAGTTGAGTATCAGTGTGGTAGAGAGGGAAAAGGATAGATTTTGGAGTCACACAGACCATTGTTGGAAACGAACTGTGATCCTCAGCAGGTTTTGAAGGTCTTCAACTCTTTTTTACTCATCCAAAAGAAAGGGGGAGGATTAATAATTTTTGACATCATTAAAAAGTTCCTGGCATATGAGATTCCTGGCTCATAGAGGGTGTTTTTAGTAGTACTCTTTAGCAGGGCAATCTCTTCTACTCTTCCTTCCTCAAAAGAAGGAAGGGCTTGTCTTGCTACTGAGTCAGGGTTTAAATTTAGTGAGACCCCAAGTCAGTGCATAGATGTTTTCGGCAGTTATGGGAAATGTGCCTGCTGTTTGAAATGAGCTGTACTTGATTCACATTTTTAATAATATATATATTCTGCCCAATTCTAAAAAAGGCTTTTTTTTTTTTAGGCAGCTAATTGACTTCTTAGTCATACTGTGAACTCCCAGAACCTTATCCCATGAATTTGGACTTGGTTAGAGCTCTTTATATAGCCTTTATTGCTTTATACCCACTAACCTCATTTTGCACACTTCCCAAAAAGAAGCGCACACACAATTTATGACCCAACTTTTGGGAACAATGTTAAAACAAACAAACAAAATTCTTAGAAAGTTGTGAGGTCTTTAAAATAGTTTGATTTGTAAAGGGTTTAGGAGTTTTTCCCATAAGATTTGATGCTTGTTGCTATAAATAGAGGCATGAGTGTGTGTGCAGAGTAGCTCCTCTCTCATCATGGTGCTTAACACTTTGTGTGCCGGTGCCCTTTAAATTTACCAGCCCTTGGGGCCGGCCATTTTCTGTGCCACCGCATGAGTGGTATAAGCATTCAATAAAACACACACAAATCCTGAACTACTGGATATTAAAAAAACTGTAGTATCTCTCATAAAACACCTTACACTTTCACCAAAACAATGTGTAAAGCTTCTAGACTGAGTACAATCAAAGAAATAGCTCCTAATAGTTCCAAATAAATCCACTGTAGTGTGAAAAACTGGAGACTAGATGAACACGTATTAATACGTGAGCGACCACCTGATACTGGTGACAAAAACACGTACTAATACGTGAGCGGACCACAAAGTGTTAAGACAATCAAAAATGTAGTTGTATTTTCTTGATATCTAAGGTCCATTGTGAACTTTTTAGCTTATCAACCCCAAATTTAAAAAAAATTAACTTTACAGAGCCTGTAAGTCAGTTTGAGACTATTCCACATGGAAAGCTTCGTTATCACTTTCTTTTATTAAGGACAGATAATTGGATCCTCCCTTTCCCTTTCCTCCACTTCATATTGGTAAATTGTACATTTAGCTGGTGTGCATCATCTGTTGGACTAGGAACCAGAAATGTGCAGCAATAGAAACAATCATATGTATGATAGAATGTAGTCTCAGGTAGCTCATAGACAAATGAAACAAATACAAAATACACAGAAAAATGAGCATACCATGTTTTCTTAAGATTTATTTTATTTATTTATGCACACAAGAATTGGGGTGTAGGTCTGAGGTGTGGGGGTTGGGGATGGGTGGTGAGAGGATTCACCAGAGATAGAGTGGGGAGCAGAACAAGCAGATTGACTGAAATACACTGCTAAGGGGAGCAGCAGGCAAGATAGGAGAGAGAGGTCTGCTCGCCATGTAGGAAGCTCCCTGACTGGGGATCAAACTCATGCTGCAGTGACTGGCAGCAGCAATACCAGCAATACCAGCAAGGCAGAGGGCAGGTTTTTTGTTGATTCAGCAGATGGGTAAAGGAGGAGTCCTGGAGTCCTCAGGCTTTTTCAGGCTTTTAATGATCTTTCTATATACCATTTGTAGTGAGGCAACCAGATGCAGGGTAGGCAGGGTTGTTGAGAGGCCAGGAGACTGTCAGGCCTCCCAGCCCCTGGCAAATTTTTACTCTCTCTGGCCTCTCTGGTATTCTCTCATGATCTCTTCACTGGTCTCTTCTGCACTGCACCATATGGTCCTCTGCCTCCACGCCTTATATGCTCAGTCTCTTGACTGAGGTGTATCCACTTATGCACATGGAAAAAACCTTATAACTTCCCTTTCCCTACACTGGCAATGATTTGATAGCACTGAGACTTAACCCCTGCACCACCAGGGAATCCCTGAGCATACCACTTTTAAACACATTTAAAATAGTGCAGTATGCCCATTACCAGTTGAATGCATTTGTTGAAGAAAACAGTGAGAAGAAGTCATCCATCATATATGCAAACATACCTGATTTCCAAATACCTACAGTTGCTCAAAGGTCTTTAAACTTTTTGGCTGTTTTTCTGTCTTTCTTATTTATATTGTGTCACTCTTTCCTGTACGTAAGTCCACTTGATGTAAGAAACTAGCTGCTTTAAAAAATTTGTCCCACAAGAGAAAGACATACAAGGAATCCAAATAGGGAAAGAAGAAATTAAACTGTCACTGTTTGCAGATGATATGATTATATACATAGAGAATCCCAAAAACTCCATAGAAAAACTACTCAAAACTATAGACCAATTCAGTAACGTAGTAGGATACAAAATCAACGCACAAAAATCAGTCTGAAGAAGAAGAAATTAAAAGAATTATCCCCTTCAAAATCAAAACCAAAAAAATCAAATACCTGGGAATAAACCTGACAAAAGAGGTAAAGGACTTATACAAAGAAAACTACAAGATGCTGTTAAAAGAAATAAAGGAAGACACAAAAAGATGGAAAGACATCCCCTGCTCATGGATTGGAAGAATCAACATCATCAAAATAGCCATCCTACCAAAAGCAATCTACAGATTCAATGCGATTCCGATAAAAATCTCAATGACATTCTTCAAAGAAATAGAACGGATATTGAAGGAATTCATATGGAACCACAAAAAACCTCGAATAGCTAAAGCTATCCTGACTAAAAAGATGAATGGAGGGATTACACTCCCTGACTTCAAACTATACTACAAAGCCATAATAATTAAAACAGCATGGTACTGGAGCAAAAACAGACACACGGACCAATGGAACCGAATAGAAAACCCAGAAATAAATCCACATATTTATGGACAACTAATCTTCGACAAAGGAGCAAAGAATATGCAATGGAACAAGATTAGTTTGTTCAATAAATGGTGTTGGGAGAACTGGACTGCTACATGCAAAAAAATGAAACTAGACCACTACCTCACACCATGCACAAAAACCAACTCAAAATGGATAAAAGACCTG
>PVIJ01023084.1:0-14891 GCA_004024925.1 Scalopus aquaticus | reverse complement strand
AAGAAGATGTGGTACATATACACAATGGAATACTATTCAGCATGGAAAGAAGATAAACACATGCAATTTGCAGCGACATGGATGGAATTAGAGGGGATCATACTCAGTGAAATAAGCCAGAAAGAAAGAGAAAAATATCGAATGGTTTCACTTATAACAGGACTATAGGGAGGCCGGGTGGGAGAGAGACAATGGGGGTGGGGGAGGGAAGAAAAAGGGCACAAAATGGAAAAGAAAAGAACACAAGGGACCATGGAGATGTATCACGGGTGAATTGGTGGTGGGCTACCCAAGGGGAATACAAAATGTGAAAGACATAAATAACAATAAAAATATATATTAAATTTAAAAAAAAAAGAATACAGAAAAGAAAAAAAAAATATGACCATGGAAACTCTCCATATATTTCCTATGTTAAAGTTAAAAACAACAACAACAACAAAAAACTTTGTCAAACATTAAGATATTTTACATAGTCAAAAATAAAATGTCTTCTGAAAAAATAAATAATTAATATTTAAGAGATAACTTCTGGCTTCACTGTTTCTCTGTTTGGAATGGCTTACACTGAAAGTACATCATTTACCAAGACAGACTGTGGTAGATACACATACATACACACACTCACTCACTCACTCATATGCTTTTCAAGACATCAGGAAATATTAAGGAAAGAGTCAAAAAAGGCCTTCCTGGTGGTGCAACGGGTTAAGCGTAGCACTATGAAAGTAGCCAGAACCACTGCACCATGAGTTCAGTCTCGGCCAGGGAGATTCCCAAATGGCTTAGCAGACCTTTCCTGCCTCACCTGCTGCTCCCCTCAGCAGTGTACTTCAGTAGATCTGCCTGTTCTGCTCCCCAATCGGTCTCTGGGGAATATTCTCACCACCCCACACCTCTGGCCAACACCCAGTTTGTATGCATAAATAAATAAATCTTTAAAAAAAAAAAGTCAAAGTATTCAGTTAGGACTGTTCTTGCTCTGCTGAATGCAGTAACCATTTTTCTTAAAACAAACCGAATGTAATGCTGTTCAAATCCAGCAGTACTTTGATAAAAAGCAACTTTCCAAGTATAATACTTGTTTGGGGGTTATCTAATTTATCAATTTTTTGTTTTGTATTAGTTTATTTTTTAATTGCGTTAACACTGGTATTCTCTCCATCAGGTATCACCACTAAATCACCTACATTCCAACACTGTACCCCATTGTGCTTCCTTCCCTCTTGGTTCCTACTACACCTCCTTCAATGCCTCCCCACAATTTTTTTTGTATTTATTTCCTCCTAACCTCTTGCCTCTGATGATTGATTTTTATCTCCCTTTTTATCTCCCTTTAATAACAAAAGCATCCGTGACTATGCATTTGCCTCAGAACATAGCTTCAGCTGCATCCCATAAAATTTCATATGTGGTGCTTTAAAATTTTTCCAATAACCTACAATTTTACTTAATTTCCTTTTTGATGAAAAGGCTTACAGGAAAATGCTTTTTGTACATTTCCAAATGGTATTTTCACTGAAAAGTTTTTTTTTTTATTTTTTTAATCTGATATAATATTTCCTTAGGGTCTCCCAGTGGCACAAGGGATTAAGTCTCAACACTATGAAGCTATAGGCAGCCACTGCAACATGCAGCACTTTGAGTTTGATATCTGCCCGGAGATCAATCCCCAGTCAAGGAGCTTCCCGTATGGCACAGCAGACCTCTACTGTTTCGCCCGCTCTCCCCTCAGCAGTGTATTTCAGTGGATCTGCCTGTTCTGCTCCCCACTCTGTCTCTGGTGATTCCTCTCACCACCCTGGCACCTCTGACCTAAACCCCAGCTCTTGTATGCATAAATAAATGAATCTTTAAAAAACATATTTCTTTATATCCACATGTAAAGGGCAACTAAGTAATATTGTTGAATAAAACAATTTTATAGTAACATATATAATGTAGTTTTAATGCTATTATTTGAAGATTATTAACTATTTTATTTTTGCATAGAAGAACTGGGGTGCAAGCCAGAGGTATGGGGAGTGAGAAGATTTACCTGAGTGGTGGATTTAACTGCTGAGGGGGGCAGAGGGTGAGACAGGAGAGGTCTGCTGCACCGTATGTGGGTTAGCTACCTGGTCAAACAGAGCGCTGAGACTTAACCCCTGGGCCATCAAGGAGGCCCCTTATTTCAAGATTATTAACTATTTAAAGGAAAAAATTGTAAGTCAGATAACTTTGTATTGGTGAAGAGCACTTTGCATGAAGTCTTAAGTGTTTGTGACATGCTTTTTTTTCCCTAAAAACTAAAGACACTGGTAATAATTTTGTAAATTCTTTTATAAGAACTTACTTATGCTGATGTACTAAATATTAGACCAATGCTTAAATTATTTATGCTAATACAAAAGAGACTGTAAAACCTCAAGCATTCTGTCACTTCTAAGGTCACTATTTATTAAAAACAATCTCAAAACACTGTCCTAAATTTTCTAAAAATAGAAACACTATGCTTTTATAAAAAAGAACTCCATGATTTATTCTTCTCTTCCCTTCACACTAGCTCTTTTTAACAACAAAAAATGTATATCAAGAAATATCTCTTCTTAGAAAAATTTAACTCTGGCAAGTAAAGCTGTTTGCTTTAGTTTAGTACAATCTTGCTAAAAGAGAATACTCCTGAGATTCTCTTCTGTTTATAACATTCTTTCAAGTAATCATTTCAGTTAAGATTGTCAATCTCAGTCCAGTATTCCCAGTAACTTATTTTTATAATCTTGATCAACATATACACAATTTATGCTTTTACACAAAGATTTGATTTTTTTGAAAAAAAAAAAGTTAATTCAAGAACAGAAACATGAGTGCCTTCAGGCAAAATATGCTTAGTTTTTTTTTTTTTTAAGCTGCACTTGTGCAATACTCTAAGAATTTCACGTTGAAACGCAGAGTGTGTAGTAAGTACTATTTAAAAAAAACAAAAAACAAAAAAAACGATCAGGGGCCTCCCAGGTGGCACAAAGGGTGAAGTCGCAACACTATGAAGCTATCCAGAGCCACTGCAGCAGGAGTTCAATCCCTGGCCAGGGAGCCTCCCACATGGCACAGCAGACCTCTTCTGCCTAGCCAGCTGCTCTCCACTCAGCAGTGTCTTTCAGTAAGATCTGCCTGTTCTGCTCCCCACTCTGTCTCTGGTGAATCCTCTCACCCCGCCCCCACACCTCTGGCCTACACCCCAGCTTGTATGCATAAATAAATAAATCTTTAAAAAAAATTTTTTTTTAAATCAAACTTCTATGAAATGCTAACCATTACAGTCTCATAAGGTCTCTTTGTTTATTTGAAGCTCTAGGCACTTCCAGAAATTCTGAATATAAAGCAACACTAGTTTAAATGAAAAAAAAAAAGAAAAAAAATACGAGAAAAAACTGAAATCCAGCACATATCACATACTTTTGTGATTTTTACCTACCTAAATTCATTTCATTAGTAAAAATATAAAAATTACTCCAAGTAACATAGAAAAGCCATTACATCACATTATTATATAGTGGAAACACTCAAAACTCCACAAAGTTGAGATATCTCGGTTCCAGCTCCTAAACATAAACCATTAAGTTAATGGTTTTCAGTCTTTTTTTTTTTTTTCAAAGATGGACCCTTCTGAGATATGGTGAAAGTAACAAGAGTCTTATATTAGAAAAATGCTAATATAAAATGAAGCGCACTCCTTCCAGGTAATAGATGGATCCTTGAATTAACATGCTACAACATGGAATTAGGCAAAGCAGCATACTTTCTGGTTGTCAGATTCCTATGACAACACAGGGGAAGGGGAGGTGGTTCCAATTATTCTCTTAATTTAAGGTTAGGTTGGGAAGAGGCCAAGAGTTACTGAAGGAAAAATTCTTCAATAAAAAACCCACTTTCATGATTTTTTTTAATCCTTCCATTTCTACAAGGTTATAGTAGTTGTGGATCTTGGAGGATGAAAGATGGAAAGACTCATTTAAATAACTTGGTCATAGCACTTGCAGTCAAGATAATCACACACAAATAGCTATGTTAAAAGTTACCATCTAAACAGTTAATTACATTTCCTCTAGGATGAAAGGAAACCTAAGTATACATACAGTATCATTACTGGTTCCTGTTGGCCATCATGGTGAAGGACCAAAATGTTTAACCCATTCATTAGAGAGAGAGAGAGAGAGAGAGAGAGAGAGAGAGAGAGAGAGACACACACACACACACACACACACACACACACACGAAAAGTCATCCCAGAAAATTTCCTATTCATTTGCCAGGCTTTGGAATTTTTGAAAGATAACTTTAAAAAAATAGTTTCTTAATTAAGTTGTATATAGAATACTCTGCTTAGAGGGAAGTCTGCAGATATTTACCAAAAGCTTCCAATTAATTTTATTGGTAAATCCATGCATGTTTTCATAAAAGTCATTTGTGTTGTCATGGTTATAGTCACGAAAAGTTTCTCAAACTTAAGATTTTGTAAAACACACACACACACTAGCAAACTGCTTTGCCTGCTTTCAAAATCAAAACTGATTCTGACTATATATACAGGAATATGGGAAATCTTACGCGACTTATTCAGGTGCTAAACATCCATCTGCAAAATAATTAGGCAAATCACTAGTCTCTCCTTTTCCTTTATCTATTTGCCTAGTTCAACACTAGGCAAGGCCTTCCACTGAAAAGGGAAATGGATAGTGAATAAACCTCGACTTCATTTAAATAAGTCGTTTCTTAGACGTCTCAAGAACAGAAAATACAGAGACTTTCAGGGAAAACAACTATTGCTTTATATTGTTTTTTAACTGTCATCATCCCCGCATCATCAAAATTTTGATGCCATTAACAACAAAATAGAAGAGTAATGGGACTATTTTAAGAATATGAAAACGAACTCGGAAATGAATTCATGTTTCAGAGCCTACAACTTAAAACATTAGGTCAATTAGAAAAAGACACAATTTTTCTTGCAAAATACTGCATAAAAGGCCAAGTGGAAACCGTAGTATTTCTTATTTTAAAGGAAACATCACCCGAAAACCATTTCAAAAACATTTCTCAATGGAACGAAGATCGAAAAGGCCCGTGACCACCGGCCCCCCCCCCCCCACTTTCATTTGAGTTATCACACATTCCCTGACGGTCTTTCTGGGTGAGAAGCTTCAAAAGCTTTTCCATCTTGAAAACACATTCCAGAACTGAAGGGGGGGGGGGGTCAAGGAGCGGGGGGAGGAAATTCGCTTAAAGTTATAAACCGTCGGGAAAGCACCGACAACTTGGAGTCTTGATCCCCTTTCACCAAGCCGGGGAGGAGGGGCAAAAACGAGTCCCCATCCCGAAGGGGGTGAAGGGGTACCCAAGACTGGAAAAGCCCCTAAACCCGAGGGAACATCTGGAACAATGCAGTAAAGTGAGGCGCCGCCGGGCTCCCGGCGAGGGGGTTTTGAGCCCGCAGAAACCCGAGGGCTCCAGCCGTCCGGGCCTACGCTCGGAAACCAGGGCCCGTCCGGGAAGAAGTGGGCAACCCCCAGCCCTGGCCGGGCCGGCCCAGCCCCAGCCCGCGTACCTGGTCTGCGGGGGCTCGGTCCATGGCGCCAGCAGCCGCAACGGGCTCGCGTTAGTCGGTGTGAAGAGCGCTTCGGGCCGCTTTCCCCATCGCCCCCACCTCGGTCGAGACCCGGCTCCGGACCTCAGCCCCTATCTGTCTGGCCCGACGCGGCTACGCCACTGGCCGAGGAGGCGGCTCCAGCCCCGGGAGATGGAGGAGGCGGTGGCAGCCCCGGGGAGGGATCATCTGGGACGGAAGCCGAGTGGGGCCTAAACGCGCGCGAGGCGGACTCGGAAATGGAGGCTCGCGGAGGCGACGGCGGGGGAGGGGACTTATCGGGCGGTGGGCGGGATGACAGCGGCGCCGGGAGCTAGCGGCGGGGTTGGAACCTGACTGCCTAGCCCAGAGGCTGAGGCCGGGAGCCGGCACCCCTAAGGAGGGGGTTCGCGTTACCCCTCTGAACTGTTAAACTGGAGGAGGGCCATCTGGAACCCAGGAACACCGGATTCCAGTGTTCAGGGACCTCAGAAACCGCTTCATTAACCCAAACAATCTCTTAGTGATGTTAGGAGAACTTTTAGCTGCCTGTTATGCATATGATCTTTCCTTATGTTACCCAATGAATGGGAGTCATGGGTGTAAAGGAAAATACCACATAATGACCACCAAAGAGAAACCAAGTCAGGAGGCTCCACAAGTATTGACTAGGTAATTCATCCTCCAGGTTCATGCCCACTTCTAGGCTCGTTGCCAGGTTGATTTCACCTTTTCAGAAACTCTAATTTTACCCAGAGTCTGTATCATACTGCCCAAGAGATAATTACATGCTCTGGTATGTTGATTTTTCCATTGTGCTCATTGATTATTCTTTTTATCTCCAGTTCATTAGCTACTTGAGGAAAGAGATTGCCGTGAAACTGGACATTGGGTAAGTAAGCATGGGGATTCCCTCTGAACAACTCAGACACACCCTCCAACACTTCACAGTCCACAAGAGTTTGTGCTTGCTGGTCAGGTCCACAGTGATGAAGAAAAAAGCTATGTAAGCTGAATTATAGTTAATGAAGGAAGAGTAGAGATGACTCCTATTTGGGGAACTGGTGTGGAAATTCACAGCTGGGAAAGGGAGAGAATTCTTTTTTCTCATTTATTGTTTTTTTACATTGCTGTTCATTGTTGTACACTATTTGATCTCTCTTCAGGTGTAGTCCACATAAATATCCCACCACCACATCACCTGTGAACCATCACCATGGTCCCTGTGCTCCTTCCGCTCATTTTGAACCCTTTTCTTCCCCTCTCCTGCTTTAAGCGTCAGATCTGTAGTTACCTACAAGTCTTGTCCTTTTTTTTACCTTCTGTTCAGTTTCCCTATATTGCTCCTATGATATCATCTGATATTTTCCTTCTGACTAATTTTGCTGAGCATAATCCCTTCCAGCTCCATCATGTTGCTGTGAATGGCATGAATTCATCTTTTTTGATTGCTGAGTAGTAGTCCACTGTGAGAATTTTAAGTTTTCATTGTCATGCTTTAAGAGACATCAGTCAAGACTTGAATTGCCTTTTCAGGTTAGTCTAGGTTGTTAGAAGCCCCTAACTATACTTAATTGATATTATCTTTTGACCTCGTGAAAGGAGCTATTTTACATAAATAAGATTATTATGAGGGTCAGCTACTAGCTTACACATGAGTAAGGAAGGGCCTCCCTGGTGGCCTAGCAGTTAACTCTCAACGCTACAGGTGGTGACCTGAGTTCAATTCCCCACCAGGGAGCTAACCCACATGGCGCAGCAGACCTCTCCTGTCTTCCCCACTGCTCCCCTCAGTAATGTATTTCATTAGATCCGCCTTCTCTGCTCCCCACTGTTTCTGGTGAATCCTCTCACTCCCATACCTCTGGCCTCCACCCCAGTTCTTCTACACAAAAATAAATAAAAAATAAATGAGTAAGGGAAAGGTAATCAAGTGTACAATACTCAGTAAGTGATTAATTAAACTTGAACAAACTTTAAAAAAAAGGACTTTAACCAAAGCAGTAGAGATCACCGTTTGTAAAGAGAAACTTATATTCTTAAGAAGTTTATACTTGTATATAAAGATATCTCATTTATTAAGTTTTTTAACTCTTTTGCCTACTCAAATTTTTATAATTATTTACATATATGCGTGAATATATGTGTGTGTACATGTTTGTGGTTAAATTGCATACGTGCAATTTAGGTTGTGTTAAAATTGACCATGTATCAGGACCGTTTCATACAGGAACAATTCATGTAATATCATGCCCTTGCTGTCTATCAGTGAATGCTGAATGAATTTAGGTTTGCTCAGAGAAAGTAAGCTATTTATAAGATGTAGTTATGTAAACTAGCAGATGATCATCCTCCTTCACAAAAGAAAGTTAAAAAGAACTCTCAGTTTTCAGAATGTCTCTCCACTGGTGAGCTATAGACATACGATACCCTCATGAGTAAAAAGATAATAACAACACAGTAAAATGATAACTCCATGAGTAAAAAGATAATAATAACACGATAAAATGCACTTTGTTAAAATCCTACAGTATGCTGGTTTTCTTTCTCCTAGGGAATGATCTGAGGAATTTGAAATATAAGATCTCCAAGGATATTTTCACATTACAGGATTTTTATGACTATGAAATAGTTCTCATTGAAATAGTTCTCTGTATCTGGCATTAAAATTTTAAGAACAAAATTATAAAAAAAAAATAACAAAATGTTACAATGCCCTTCCTATTTAACACAATCCTAGAAAAAATTGCAGTAGTTGTTAGAATAAAAAATTAAAAGCTATGAAGGAAAAGAAGACATTTTAAAAATACTACATTATACAGATGATTGAGTTTTAATTATTATTAATTATTTTATTCAGCAACAAATAGTTAAAGTATTAACAGCAGTTAAGATACTGTGAGGGCACAACCATGTTTGCCTTGTGGGTAAGAACACATAACTATAGTGAGTGGAGTATCATGAAAAAGGAAGTTCAATATGTTCTGCTATGGTTGGACGGGTTGGAAGGTCAGGGAAGTCATATCTAAGTAAGTATCTTCTAAGCAAAGACCTGAGAGCAGGAGTCATGATAAAGAAAGAAGTAGGAAGGTTGTTCGAAGAAGAGGAAATGGCATGTGTGAGGACACTGAGGAAAGAGAATCAAGTTCATTCCTTGAAATGAGAGGTCAGGATGAGAGGAATAATCCAAGAGGGTAGTACTGAAGCACATAGAGGCAAAAACTGGGGGAAGAAATTGATCTTAGATGAGAGTAAGGACATAGTGCCCACTTTTAACAGAAGGAAAAGAAGGATAAAAATATAACTGCAGCTACATTTATAAATTGAGGAAATGCCTGTCCAGTGGCTTTTATTTTCTCAGTGAAGTAGGAGGCAGGGTTATCTGCTGACAGTGGAGGGAGGCAGGGTTTGATCATCATGCACTTGTCAAAACTCAGCCAACAGCAAGCGTTGGTGGTATAGTGGTAAGCTCAGCTGCCTTCCAAAACTCAGCGAACAAATATTTAAGACTTCTACAATTTTACATCAAAAGAAAAACTATAAATTAATATGGAACTCTAGTTTTAACAAATATATTCATCTATGTAACCTAAATCTTTATCAACATATAGAATGTTCTGCTTCCCTCCATAGTTTTTAAAACTTCTCTACTTATATCAAATATTTGTCTTATTCATTCTTGTATCCTCACAACCTGTAACAATGCCGGGCACACAGCAGTATAAATTGACATGTGATATAATATTAAATCGGGATTCTTTTGTCCATGGTTAGGTTTTGTTAGGGGTGTGTGTTTTGTTAAGGGAATAGGATTCTGTAGGGGGAGAAGCAGAAATTTCTTTTTCACTTAGCTGTCTTTTCAAATTCTCTGAGGGCTGCTTCTTTTTCTGGCATGGATGAAATCATGAAGGTCACACAAGTTTCATTCCAAGTTAAAGTTTTTTTCTTTTCCCAAGCTGTTTGAGACTGGAAGTCTGCAGTAGGAGGCTTGGAATAGTCCATTTTTTTTGTTGTTGTATGCTATATTTTATACTTACCTCCTCCACCACCTTAACTATTCCCTCTTTAAGCATTTAGATTCCTCTAGGATTGGAAGCTTTTAGGTTCTCTAGTGAATGGGGTGGGTGGTGCAGCAACTCAGATGTCTCAGATGTATGCCAAACATGAAATCATTTCCAAGCAACCACTTATGACCCTAGCACAACCTCTGGGCTTCTGAGGGTTCAGCACTCTACGTGGTCCCTTGAGGGCTCAGCCAGACAGCCTTCATAGCTGTACTCATCTTTGAAATGGCTTTCGGCAGAATTCTCTCTCACCAATCCCTGAAAACATATCTCACATCTATCTATCCATTTATTTTTGATGCTTTTTTAGAAAGATTTATTTATGCATACACAAACTGGGGTGTAGGCCAGAGGTGTGAGAGGGTGAGAGGATTCACCAGTGACAGAGTGGGGAGCCGAACAGGCAGATTGACTGAAATACACTGCTGAAGGGAGCAGGGGTGAGACAGGAGAGGTCTGCTGTGCCATGTGGGAAGCTCCCTGCCACCAGTCTCCAGGTGTCATGTATCAAGTTCACGTGTTTCCCTAAACTCTCATTTGGAGTTTTAACTTCTCATATGTGTTTACTTGTACTTGCCTTGTATATTGAATTATGTATATTTATGGCTCAGAAGGATATAATTCTCATCCTAAACATATCTAGCCCATCTTTCTTGTAATTGTATAGCTTTTAATTATTTCCCGATTTATTCAGCTGTTTGAAAGTCCCAATAATTTTTCACATACAATTAACAATGTTCACAACCATCATTATCACTGCAATTTATATTTAAACTATTAATTTAATTTCAACATAAGGCTACATCCAAAATGTTTACCTGTATTTGAAAAATGCATATTCACATATAACCAGTAACTCTGACTGACATACCTTGTTGTTATGTATGTTAGTTATAACATGGCATGCTGATTTGACATGATGGTTACCCAGTGATATCACCTGATGGGGGGGAGGTGTGTATGCCAAGTTTAATGTTGCCAAAAAGAACAATAGGAATTTGACAATTTGGCATTCCAAAGGTCACAGCTGAAGGTGAAGCTGAAAAACAGATTTTAGCCAAATACCAAAGCTAGAACACAGCTGAAGCTGAATATATATATGTGTGTGTGTGTGTGTGTGTGTGTACACACACACACACACACACACATATATTTGTACATATATACACACACATGCATATATATTTGTATATGTATGTATATTTGCAGGAGAGCAACATTATCTAATGGCAAGAGGCAGTTAAGGTGAAGACCATGGAATCAAAGCTACTATGAAGTTAGCATTCACCAAAAATTACCAGAGGAAATATCTGCACCAAAATTTCTATATTGTAGTGGTAGACTAGTCAAAAGGATTCTATTGATAATATCAAATGGTGTGATGGAAAGATCACTACTAGACTTGGAATCAACAACTTGGGTTTAAATCATAGCTATGACCCTTACATGTGTCTTTGAAAGTCTCGTAAGCCTCCCAGAGCCTCAGTTTCCTCAACTGCACATTACATGGAGTTATTGAGACACTCATATGAAGATAATGAATGAGAAGACATTGTAGCCAGAGAAGGAGCCATAAAATCTTAAGCCAGATCGTGTGTCTCCTCTCTCCAAGCCCTCCAGTGGAGCTTCCCATCTCAGAGTAAAAGCTGGAGACTGGAGTGGCAATTGAAGGCCCATGATAAAACCCCCACCTCTAAACTCATTTCCTGCTCTTCACCCTCACTCAATTCCAGTCACAATGGCCTCCTTGCTATTCTCCTGTCATTACCAACACATTCCCCCTGGGAACCTTTATCCTTGCTGTCTCCACAGCCTAGAGCACTCTTCCCCAGTTATCCTGCAAACGCAAGCCTTTGCAAGCATGTCCTTTGAATGAGGCCTTCCCTGGCCACCCTTTTAAAAATACACACATTTACACACTCATTTTCCCCTTCTAGCTTTTTCCTCCACAGTAGTTATCACCATCTAGAATGCTAGATATTTGTTTTGTCCACTGCTGTGTAGTCCCAGTGTTTAGGACACTTCCTAGCATATAGTAGGTAAATATTTACTGTTACTCTTCCAAATAGATGCACTAAGTGTACACCTTATAGCACAAAAACTTCAATGACAGCACACTGCTTACTCCAACTGTATTTTGTCTCCCTACCTCCTTGACTTTGTTCATACTTTTCTTCCTAACATGCCCTTCCCATCTTGAAACTCATTTCCTCCATTTCCTGGATGAAAAGGATCCTCCTCAATATTCCCCTTGCTTGTGCCACATCCTGCCCTAAATTGTTTGTTTACTGTGTATAATTATTTATGTAATTATTTCCTTTCTTGGAGCTTACACTCCTTGAGAACAGTGTTACTCAACAATGCTTGTTGAATGAAAAAATGAACTGACTCAGATATTCAACAGAGGAAAGGAGGTAATTAAAAGGTAGATTTGCATGACAATCTCCTGACCTTCTGTGAGAATATAGATTGCATAGAGTTAAATAAAAACAGAAGATGATAACATCCAAAAATAATTTGTGGATGGTTGGGACAGTCACATAAAAGATCAACCACAATAAAATGCCTTGTGAACCTTGTTTAGGTTAAGAGTGAGTTGAAAGAAATGAGTTTACTGCATAAATGGGCTCTGAAAAGCAGATAAAAATTTAGACATGGCATTCATTTTTATGGCAGTGAGATCTTTGAGCTGAACCAACTAAAAACAGAAAATAACTTCCCAGGTTTGTTATGATGTTCTTCAGATTATTTTAATGAACTATTCAAAATATCCATTTTTTAGAGGAAATGAATGATAATGAAAACAGTCTTTCATTTGGAAGTGCTATATAACCTAAAATGAAAAATTCTTCAACTCAGTGTTTTTTTTGCCCTGCCTTTAGAAACCTGTGTTAACAAGCTATCTAGAGTTTTGGAGTCAATGACTCATATCCTCAGCTCCCCAAACCTAGGTAATTTCTGGATTATCCTTTCTGAACCAATAGGAGCTGACATTTTGGATCCAGGAATTTATGAGACTTGACCTGTGAATATATAGCTCCTGTTCACCTTGATATGCTACCAAGTTTCCCTACATCTTCCAACCAATTGAACTGATCAAGACATGTATCATCAGTCTCAGAGGGGAAAATTAGTGATAGTTTAATGGCTGAGGCTAGCAGCTGTAATACCGCTGAAAAAGTTCTTGATCCAAAGAATGCCATAATAAAAGCATATATTGTAGATGAGAGACATTGGGTTTTTTCCCTTTTCTTGAGTTTTACGTGTTTGGCGTAACTAACATCAAAGTAATGAGAACAGTAAGAAAAAAAGAAAATCACCCACCAATTCATCTTCCTGAAATATGGACAGTTTTTTCATCTGTTAATTTACTTGCATAAACATCTATATAACATAGCTTTTATTCATGTAATCTGGAGCCACACCGGCTTATTGTACAATGGACTATCCATTCACTCTCTAGAAATGAGGTGGGAAAAGGTATGTAAAAGATATCTGGCAGCTTGGGAAAAGACTGAAGCAAACTGGAGGAATCTGAGAGATGAGACTAATGACTAATTTTAAGATATGCCTCACTTAGCCTGGTGCAGGTCCAAAGACCTGTCACTGACACAAAAACACAAAAGGGTTTCTCCATGAGACCTAAAAACATATCAACCATGTTTCTTTAAACAGCAGCTGGAATCTGAATCTTCCTGACAACAATTATTTCAAAACCATATTTCCTTGCCAAACTGTCTAAGACCTACATTAGTTTGACCTGGCGATTAAAAGTTAGTATCAGATAAATATTGGAAGAGCAAAGATAATACAGTTGATTCTTGAGCAACTTGGGGATTAAGGACACCGATTCCCACACAGTCAAAAATCCATATATAACTTTGGACTCCCCCAAGACATAACTACAGTCATTCCTTGGTATCCAAGGTGATTGACTTCAGGACCCTTGTGGATGCCAAAATCCAAAGATGCTCAGTTCCTTTATTGTAAGCCCTTCATGTCCACAAGTTCAACCTTGGATTCAACCAACTGACATCAAAATGCAGAAACCATGAATGCGGTAACTGCTGATATGAAGGGCCAACTTTGTTTATCAAAAAAAAATTCATATGAAATGGACCTCTGCAGTTCAAATTCAAGTTGTTCGAGGGTCAACTGTAATATAAAATTCTAAAATTGTGTTGGAGATACAAAGAAGGCATCAATACTCCCCTGTGGTGATTTTGTCCCCTAAGGTCCATCAACATGAAAAATTAGTGTAAGGGGAGAAAATTTTTCCTTCTACCCTTCTAGATTAAATCACATTGGCTGATTTAAAAATTAGATCAACATTAAACAGATTAATAGGAGAAAAACAAATTTAACTATGTACATCTAGGAGCTCAGGAACAAAAAGGCATGAGGCTCAAGGACAGATTGGGTAAATTAATACTTATTTGCCATCCTGAACTAAGGAAAGGGATAGGGCCTGGGTTTTCAAAGGGGGAGGATCACTGGATGATAAGGAGAGCAAATGTTTGGCGATCAGATGTTTCCACTGCGATATAGGTAGCTCATTCAAATTAAAAAAAAAAAAAATCTTCCGGTAATAAGTCTCTTTCTGGGCAAGAAATCTGAATTGTTTAAGTAACTAAGGGAGAGATGGAAGTTTTTCTTGAGCCTGCTGGGTTTTGATTGCGTTAATAATTATTAATTAGTTAATTCAATAAATAATTAAATACTAATAATTCACAAGCCAAAGTGGCACATTTGGAGTTGACCTGTTCTCAACCCCTTCATCAACAAGAAACTACACAGACTGGTATTTTCATTTTCTCACCTCCTTGTAAACCCAGCCTCTTTGGCAGTCCTTCTACAATCTAAGCTGGCAGAACTCTTAAGGAAGATAACCCCAGTAAGCCCAGGCTTTGTTGCTTCTGGCTGACCTGCCCAGTGTCTTTATATAGGCTTTTAACAGACTAGCCATTCACCTACCAGTGGCCTGTAGGGCAGATTCCCAGCTGTGCTGAAAGGCTTTAATGGGTTACATCTTACAGGTTTTGAACTGATCAGGATCTCTGAGAAAAGAAACAATAGGAACTAACAGTCAAAAGGCTGTTCACAATGACCCCTGCTGCAGTAATGATAACAGCAGTCTACCTGGCTTGTGCCAGAAACAGGGCTGAGTCCTTCACAGAAGGTAGCCCATTTAATTTTCATAAAAGCTAAGAATTACTATCTTGTGC
>PVIJ01023083.1:0-14894 GCA_004024925.1 Scalopus aquaticus | reverse complement strand
CCACACCTAAAAAATACTTTCTTAATAGCACAATGCCAACAGTGTCATTATCATCATAATTTTTTTAAAGTTTGTTTTAACCCATAGCAAATAAATTCCACAAATTTCAGATGGCTGCTGTGTCTCATATCATTTTTCCCCTTTCATTTCTTTTGTCTCCCTTTCCTCATTTATTAAAGAAATTAGATGTTTTGTCCTATAGATCTTCCCACAGACTGGATGTTGCCCATTGCTATATGGTGTCTTTTTTCTCTTTTTAATTGCATTATCATCACTGAATGTATTTTTTTTTTCTCAAAAAGACCTTTCTGAAGAAGACAATGACTGAAATAGTGATGTGAGGAGCTATACAGAACTTTTCCCTCGTGAAATAACTATAACTGGTAAAAAAAATATATTAATAGCCTTTTAAAGTCTCTGGGATTCCTCTTAGGAGTATGTAGAAAGTATGTATGAAGAAATATTTGTTTTAAAAAATCCTCTAACTCTTGGTTAGAATAGTGAGTCTTGAACCAGGAACACAATCCTTTCCTTTCACAGTTCAGCAGGATGGAAGCCCTATTCTGATTGAGTTTGGTCAAGGTGAGGCTCCTTGGGCCTCCCTGGTGGCACAGAGGGTTAAGACTCAGCACTATGAAGCTATAAGCAGTCACTGCAGCACAAGTTAAATCCAGGCCAGGGAGCTTCCCACATAGTGCAACAGACTTTTCCTGCCTCGCCCGCTGCTCCCCTCAGCAGTGTATTTCAGTCAATCCCCTGGTCTGCTCCCCGACTCTGTCTCTGGTGAATCCTCTGACACCCCCCACACACACACATACCTCTGGCCTACACCCCAGCTTTTGTATGCATAAATAAATAAATCTTTAAAAAAAGAAAAAAAGATGAGGCTCCGTCTCCAACTTGTTCTAAGTCAGGGGCTACAGGCCACCAGCTATTCCCTTTCTAGCTCTTTGCAGCAGAGACCAAGTTCCAGGAGAGTATGGCCAGAGATCAGGAGCTTCCTTTCTCTACTCAGATCTGATTTGTGGCAAACACTGCAGCTCAGGTGTATCTTAGGACTTCTGATGGCCCTGGCCTGAGCACATTGTGAAGCAGAGGTTCCAAGCCTGGGAGGCAAGAAAATGCCAGAGGCAACTGGCTCCACCCAGCATAATGCTCACAAATTAGGGATGTCTTTGAAAGAAGTATGCAACTGTCCTTATCCATTGCTCTACAACTGGTCTAAAAACCTTGCTCAGAAGAATCAGGCCAAAAGAACAGAACTCCAAAGTCCTCCAAGGGAAATTACTTTGTTGGGAATAAAGCAAAGGGAAGTTTGAATCAAAGAGAACTAGGGAAACAATGGTGATTTTGATGTTAAACAATTACTAGCAGGCTGATGTATCCCTGACTGCACAGGCTAAGCTTTGGACCCGCTGGTTTGCTAGACAGAAAGAGGGAGAGGGACAGCTAAGAAGAGCCCCCTGGGTCAAAACAGACCTCAAGAGTTTGCTTCAAAAACTACTTCTACAAAGGGTTCTTATTTTAATTTGATCAAACTGTGGAGCAATTTATGCCCCAGCTTATTATAAAAAAAAAGTTAGAGTAATCAGCCTGCAATTAACGGAGCCTAAGCACCTGGGTGTGATACCAAGAGAGACATTTTAACTGTGAAACAGGAGAAAAGACTAAGTCCCAGGAAGAACCACTGTACTCTCAGGTGACAGTCCCAAGCCTTGGGTTGGAACTCCTGAGGAGTGACATCTGAGGGAGAAATAAAATTGACTAAGTAGTCCAGGCAAGTCAGTAAATAAGCAAACTCCTACAACTCAATAGCAAAAAATCCCAATTAAAGCCATTTTAAAGTGGGTAAAGGGACTGAATAGACATTTCTCCAAAGAACACACACAAATGTCCAACATCTATATGAAAAGATGCTAAAAATCACTGATAATCTGCAAAATGCAAATCAAAACGACAGTGAGCTGTCACCTCGCACCTGGTTAGGACAGTTGTTAAAAAAGAAATAAAGAACAGGCACGGCAAGAATGTGGAAAAGGAACCTTATATATTAGGAATGAAAATGTAAATTAGTGTAGCTACATGGAAAACAGTATGGAGTTTCCTTAAAAAATTCAAAAGAACTACCACATGATTCAGTAATCCCACTTCTGGGTATATATCCAAAAGAATTGATATCGGGATCTCAAAGAGATACCTCACTCCCATGTTCATTGCAGCATTGTTCATAATAGCCCATATATGGGAGGGTCTTCAATGACCAACAATATATGAATAAAGAAAAAATGACGTGTATGTGTGTGCGCGTGTGTGTGTGTGCGTGTGTAATAATGGACTATAGTTCAGTCTTTAAAAAGAAGGAGATCCTGTCATTTGATGTAGCCCAGATAAAACTGGAGGGTATTTTGCTAAGTCAAATAAGCAAGACACAGGTCACTGATGTATCTCTATGTGACAGCTAAAGTGACTGCTGTCATTTTTGACCACGAGCTTTCACACCACCAATGTGGAGAAGGCACAGGGTGCAAATTGGAGAACACTGAAACTCCTGGTTAAGATAGTGCATTCCAGCATCAACCTACCCTAGAACTAACTCACTATTTATTTTATCAGATACTAAACACATAATGTCCTAACCACTTTTAGCTGGATATTTTATTGGTGGCAGTCAAAAGCATCCTGACTAATATAATATCCCACTTTGAAGGGATATTATAGAAAACCAGAGACTCAGTGATAGATGGTAAAAATTATGATGTAATGCACTCTTTGGGGGGCATAATTTGGAAATATTAAATACAATTAAAACTTGTTTTTTAAATGAAAAGTTTTAGCTCTGAGAATTTTTCTTACTATTATACGCACAACTGTGCACAGATATATATGTACAGGAAGTTCATTGAAACTGTGGGTGAAATAAAACGGGACTGAAAACAAACTAAATGTTGGTCAGTAGGGAAAGGCTAAATAAATTACTTTTTATATGGAATACTAGGTAGCCTTTAGGTTGATGGATGGACAAAAAAAGCAATCTGTACTTTATACTGGTCTTAGAAAGCCATGTAGAATATGTATAAAAGCATACACTATAAATGTATATAATACATATTAAATCTAAAATGTATATTTTTGTACATATATAGTATGTATAATATGCTACCCTTTGACTATGCTTGCATGTACACAAACTGTTTCTTGAAGGATAAAGAAGAAACTATTAACCATGAATGGTCTCTAGGATCAGAGCTAGGTGATTAAGACAGAAATGGCAGAGGGCTTACTTCTATTTATTACATACCTTTAAATAAGTACCATCAGTATGCATGAATATAAGTAACAATTTTTATTTGAACTAATTAATAGACAAAAGATTCTTTGAGGTCATATCTTAGAATATTTCTTGATATAAAAAAGACTGTGCAAAGTAGAACAAGGCGTGATCCAGATGGGTGCCGGCATCTGCCAAGTTGCGGGCTAGAGGGAAGCAGCCTTGGGGACGGAGTGAACAACTCAGTCCTGCAAACTCTTCTTGCAGCTGTGAGGAGGATGCTCACTAGTTCTGGGTATGCAATTACAGGAAGATCAGTGTGTGATGGAATAAGATACATCCCTGCTCGCCTAACGGGTCCAGACCTCAATAATTGCAGCAAACCCAGAGAGGTAGACAAACTGTCATGTGCTGCAGCCAGGATTCTGGAAATAGGCAACTGTAAGATGCAGAGCCCTAGAAAGGTCAATGGGGTGAGCAGAATTCATTCCCATTCTGGTAAAATCACCTTCATCCTGTGTGGCCTTAGTTTCTTCTTTATTTATTTTCCTAAAAAGAAGTTTCTTTAGCATTTCTCCTGATGATAATTACGCATGCTTAATTGACGTGAATTTAAACAAAACAAATATGTAAAAGGAAAAGCAAAAGGCCATCATATGTCTTTTCACCATACCCCTGCCTCCTGCTTTACCTTGCTTATGGCTTGACCTTATCTCCTTCCAAACTTTAACGAATGTATTAAAATACCTGAAGATGTTTTTGGAGTTGCTGGGTTCAGAGAGTGGAGTCCTTGGGTTTACTGGGAAAAGTTTCACCAGAGCTCCCCTTCCAGCGGCACCTGGAGTTTCCACGGCGAGTT
This sequence comes from Scalopus aquaticus, assembly GCA_004024925.1. Classification (NCBI taxonomy): domain Eukaryota; kingdom Metazoa; phylum Chordata; class Mammalia; order Eulipotyphla; family Talpidae; genus Scalopus; species Scalopus aquaticus. The sequence goes on along the minus strand of PVIJ01023083.1, from coordinate 10,767 downwards.
TCTCGAGGACACAGAGACGTTAGTTGTATCCAAAAGGGCAGTTGTATCCTTATTACAAAAGGGAGAGAAGAATACAGGACACTTGCCTAGACACAAGCAGGCAGTAAGAGCTGCCCCGAGAGGAACAGGTTTGCTGAGAGGCCTGCACAGTTACAGGCGGGCAGCCCCGAGGAGAGCTGCCTCTGCTGCAGGAGGTCAGCGAAGGGAAGCCCCGGCATGGTGCAGGTCACGGGCGGGCAGGAAGGCCGCTGCCCTGCAGAAGGACAGAGTTGTCAAAAAGAAGCACCTGTGTAGTCACAGGTGGGCAGAAGGACTGTGGAATGGTTTGTTTGCTGTTGATTTTTTGGGTCACTATGTAGAAGTTGAAAGGCACTGGAGATGCTGCAATGGCCCTCACTCTCCGTACCTTTACCTCAGGTGGTCTGCACCCTAAGACACTAAGAGCATCGAACACTTTGCTTCGGTCTGTGCCTTGGGGCCTAAGGAGTTTTACTTCCTACAGCTGGTTTAACGACTCTGTTAATCACTTCTATCCTCACCTGCAGCTCCCCACATCACGTGAGCCAGGTTTCTGGTCTTGTGGCCCCTCCTTTTCAACTTTTCTATCCTTGTCCTCCCCCCATACACAATACACACTGAAATGTGATCCTATGATACATTTTATTTTCTCCCTGTATGTAATATAGGTGTCAGCAAACCTGGGGTGTAAAAGAGGATATTTTAGGCTTTATATACCATAGAGTCTCTGTCACAAGTATTCAGGTCTGCTGTTACAACCGGAAATCGGCTATCAGTGATACACAAAGTGGGTACGGCCTCCTTTCCATGAAGCTTTATTTACCAAACAGGCAGCGGGCCACGATTGGCTATTGCGATAGCTTGCCTACTTGATAGCATCCTTTTTACTGGGTGCTTAGCACCCCCTTGAACAGATGATAAATTTACTATCTTGCCCTCAAAGAGATCTACAATCACTTCCATTGGAGCCACTCTTAACCAAGACCTACTTAATACATTGCAGAGTTAGTGGATGTCCTCTCAGCACCCTGATATCCTTACTGCTTCTCCTGCTGCACTTACCCCACCTGTCTCCTTGTGCTTTCACCAGCAATCCCAAGCATATTTAAACATTTGTACTTATTACTACAGTATGCAATTTAATTAAATAATATGTTAATAAAAGAAATAGAAATACAAAAAAGAGATCATTGATTCATCAAAAACAAAGCTGGTTATTTGGGGGAAAGACCTGACTAAATTTCTTATGTAAAGGATCTGTCTAATTAGGTATGTGAGTGAGATAATGTCAACAGACCAAAGGCCAAGCAGCGTGGGGCGAGCAGGGGGTGTGACGGTCCCCACATTAGTCCTTTGAAAAGATTAGGCCCAGCTGCCAGGCGGTGTCTGGGCTCAGGCATTGCTCAGCTTCCTTTGCAATTTCCAGAGACCTGAACTCTGACCGGGCAGGGGACTGAAAACTCCCCATCCTCCCACCTTGTCCAATCACCCCTTCGGGTTTTGGAGGATTTGGTATCTCTGATTTTTAGACTCCATCTTCACATGAAAGGTTAGTAAGCATGAGATTCTGTTTCTTCTCTCAAAGGCCAGGTCCATTGCCACTTAAAATAGTGGTAAACCCATATTTACATTTTGATGTGGTTCATGCTTTATTTCCTTTGCACACTATACTGTCTGTTCTATTCCCCCTAGTTTTTCTCCCAGGCAGAATCTATCTTATCTGACATTGCAAAGCAGTTAACATTGATTCTGGTGAATGGTCTACTTTGATTTTTGCTACAGGGAGATTTTAGCACAAATTCACATATATTGTTTTCTCAACAAATAGAAAAATATGTTCCACATTCATTGTGCTGGGTATGCAGAGCCTGCTACTTTGTAACTCACTGTCTCATCCCTTTTATTTGCTTTTTCTGTCACTGTCAATCTTTTCCTAATACTTCATCCCTTATGCAGACTCCTTCCTCGGAGCCGAATTTGGCAGTGGAGTTTGCCTAACTAATGGGGACCATATGCTCTGCAATTACATTCCCCAACAACATTCAGATTTGTTAGCAAATATTGGAGAAGGCTGAGAAACTGGAGTGCAAAGGCTGTCAGGAATTGGCACATTCTGACAGGTAAACCTGTTTGCTGACCCCTGTGACTCAGTTCTGGTTTGGGCTGGTATTGCCTTAGGTAGAACAGGGATTTGTTTTTAAAAGTGTCAATCAGTTGTTACATTGTTCTTCAAATGGCTAAGTGCCTCTCTTATGTGTTCCTGATGGTTTGTTGTAGATCATCTTTTAACACCTGGCTATTACCAGCTTCATAGTGGATCCTGTCCTTCCCCAGACTGGAAATTGGGATCCTGATATTAATCACTGTTGTGGCCTCAGCTTCCAGCAAAGGAATGTGAACATAATAGCTATTAAGCAAACCTTTGGCTGATGAACAAATGAGACAATATCTAGATTACATTAAACTCCAGTACCTCATAAACATTACACATATATAACTTAGAGGACTTTCTCCACTCTGCTGCTTCTTCCTTTCCTCCAAGCTAGACCAACCTTAACCTTGGAATCCCAGCCTCCCTAAAAATGTTCAAACTCACAAGATTCTGAAAAAAAATTTAGATCATCACCCTAAAGTCGCAGCGCTAATCTTTAAGAAGTCTTATTTTCTCTTGAGACAAAATTTTGTCATTTCTCTGTTGGGTTGAGTGTGAGGCAGAATGAGGCAAACCTTTGGGTTTGTTCTGGGTTTTGATAAGATGAATACAGGGGGAAGAACATTGTTTCAATACATAGATGTCAAAAAGGGTAAGTAGGTCGGGAGCCCAGAAACGGTGTAGCTATCCAGGGGCTATCTGAAGGCTGCTCATTTTTAAGGCGCAGGCGGGCCAGAGCCCTTTGCAGGTGCCGGGGACCCTCTGTTGGGGCTGTGGCCCTGCAGAGGTTCAGGGGTTCTCCGGCACCAGGCCTAATGACAGAGGCTGTTTCTCTCCGCCAGTCTCCGCGGAGGTTTGGGAGCTGGCAAGGCAAGCCCGTGCTTCTTGTAAGTCCCAACTCAGCCTCATCAGCACAAAAGCCACCTGACAAGAACTTGGGGACCTCATCACCAACCCCACATCCCCAAGGCCATGTGGAGAGACACAAGAAATACTCAATGCTTTAGAACACAAATACATAAATTTTTAATCTGCGAAAAATACAAAATGAAACCATGTACAAGTTATGTACAAACCCTTTTTACAAGACAAGAGAGTTATCACTGGTTGTTACAGATGACAGAGTTGGGTAGATCATTTCAGAGCACCAGCATTTATTCTCTCCTCCAATTCCTGGTAGGTCATAGTAATTAATCATAATCGTAATGCCAACAATCAAAAGTTTGAGAGACAGATGAATAAGCCACGCTCTTTTTCCTTAATGAACATGTAGGCTGACCACTGTGTAGTGTATTGTTTTCCCCTTTGTCCCCTGAAGAAACACTGAGAGCAGGATTTGGTGTTAAGTGGGGCAAGATTACTTTTTCAGCATCTGGGTGGTGGGACGTGGGCCAGAAGTTTTAGGCAGGATGTGATTGTGCCACCTGGGAATGGAACACTTTTAATTAGGATTTCCAGGCAGATCTTGGTTTCTGTTTGAAATGTTGCAGTTCTCATCAAACGTGTCTCCGGCTGCCCTAGGCGGAAGGAAGGGAAGGGAACGAGCTGCTGTGGGGCAGCGGGGTTTGGTTTAGTGGACCGGGGCTTCATCAACCCAGTTGGCCCGGCTCCCTTACCAGCTTGATGCCTTCTCACGCTGACCTGAATCCCACATGAGGAAGGCCCTGGTTTGCTCTTGGCAGGCGTGTGTCAGCGCCGTGTGTACATTTCCATTTCAGATCCCAGCAGCGGGTCAGTACTGCTTCCTAAGGCAGCCGCACTGCAGCGCTCGGGTGTCACTTTCATCCCTGTTCTGCTGAATAGCCAGGTGGAGGAGAAGAAACACAGAAGTCCACCAGGGGCTGACAAGCCAAAGGAAATCTTTTTAAATGGAAGTCTGCCTAAAAATTAAGGTTGGTTTTCATGGAGCAAAAAAACCCTCTTTTCACCCTTCCTGTCCGGAAAAGTCACTGAAATGAGGGGATGGTAGTGTTTTCCAGAAGAATGCTAAAACCAAAGCTGCCAGTATGTGGCCTGTCCGGTGGGGGGATGGATGAGGACTAATGTAGTGACATGAATAAGGAGGCGAAACAAGAGGCCCACCTCAAGATCCCTCTCTTTTGGAAAAGTGCCAGTGCCCCTACAAGTCTCCCACTTGCCATCATGTCCAAAGTGACACATGACCGACGGCCCATCCTGAGCCAGACTGCAGGCCATGCTCTGGGCGTGCAGACAGATAAGCGAGTCCCTGCCTTGTCCTGGGAGTCCTGTTACTGCTGATTCCTCATCTCCAGTACCCGCCATCTCTAACCTCAGAGATGAGCTACCTTCTCTTTCTTTAAGTTCTCCTCTCTTGTTTCCCATTTTCCTGACTCTGGAATGCCCTAGAGCTCCTATCCCATGGGTGTCTATTTATGTTGTTCCTTTTAGTTCCTAAAAATATAGCTGTGGCCCCTCTAATAGCCTTCTGCCAGCTGATCTTCCATGCCCACATGTTCTTTGGAGAACTCAGTGATACACCTCACTTTACAAGGACCTCTGCAGGTCTGATCTCCAAACCCACAAGACCTGCTGTACCCTTTGTCAACTCACTCTCCCACTCTTTTTTGCCTGCAGTGCCATCCTTCGTGGGTACCTTTCAACTTCTTGCACTTTTGACTATGCAATGCACTTCGCAGTTGCCTGCATTCACTGACTCCCCTTCCAGTTTTCTTCCCTACTCCTCCACTTGGTTCTTCCCTTGAGGTCTAAATTAAGCACTCCTTTCACAAAGAACCTTTTCCAGAACCAGTCATTGTCCTAACACCCGGTCCACACACCAGGCCCTGCAACGCCAACTAAACTCACACAACTAATGCGACCTGTGACATATGTTTAAGGAAGGGAAAGGCTTCACATGCTTAAGTTTAGCCCTGGGGCGTGCCCCCTTCAGAACCGCACACCACTGAAAAAACATTCAGCTTTGTTTTGCCTCATTCTCATGACGGCTCTGGGAAGAGCTGACATCTCAAAACTGTCAACCTTAAAAATGCACAGGTTTAGTGGTTTATCACTGCTTTTTGAAGACATTTAGTGACTTCCCATGACTTTCTAGCTCAGTCTTAACCTCTTACCATGGCCCGTAAGACTGTCTACTTTCTAGGCCCTTCTCTGAAGTCTCATTGTAGGTTCCTTCAGCTCTGCTACAGGAATTTGTCATCAGAGACAAAGCAGTCTATGTAATGAAATCACACTCCTACCAAAGTCCCATGACGCCTGAAATTTCCTCTCCCTAAGAAACCTTTGTACCCCACATTTCTCTAGTCACATAATTCCTAGTGAAATGCCTCCAAATTGCATCAAACGTTATATGTCCCTGCATTCTTCCCAACCCACTATAGTTCAATGCAAACTTCTCCTCCTTTGAACACAAAACACAAATTCTTGACATAAACTCATATCCAATTGATAACTCTTCACAATGTCTCTAGCCCTTTGTTGTTATTCTTTCTTCCCAGATCCTTGATGTGTATCTTGAGTTTGTCTTGTCTTTAGATAGTCTCAAGATTACTTTCATGCTCAAAAATTTCAGATAAATTTGAAATTTGCATTTTGAACTTAAGGGGACTCCAAAGTGCAAAGCACAGGAGTGAACCTAGCTATTGTGTCAAGAGCAGAAAATACACACTGGGAGTGATGCTGCAAGAAATACCATTATTCTACAGTATGACATAACTGTCTCCAAGGACTTGATTCATTGCCATGCTCTCCTAATTTAGGTCACATCTTCTCAGATCTGAAAGGGACCTTAAAGTTACTTAGATGAATCACTTTCCTCTACAAACAAAGTCACTGAGATGCAAAAAGTTTAATAAACATTTTCGAAGTACCTAACTAGTTATTTGCAGATGTAGCTCTTGAACCCTCATTTTAGGCCATAAGTAGGAAAGTTGAGCTCTTTCATCTTTCAATATGAAAATATCCCTTATTTTCTTATGTTTTCCTACTTCCTTTCCAGCACTAACAAAAACAGTTCTAATTCCCTGTTTATTTAAAGCCTTCAGTTAAATTTTGTACAAAGAACATCATAATATGCTATAGCCTTTGGATGAGAGTGCTTCTGGGTGCTCCTCAATGTGCCTTAGTCACAATCACTTTTATTTAAGGTGTTTTACCTTGGTTCAAGTTGAAATTTTAAAATATAAAAGTAGGGCCTCCCTGGTGGTGCAATGGGTTAAGCACAGCACTGTGAAGCTATCCAGAGCCACTACAGCACAAGTTCGATCCCTGCCCAGGGAGATTTCCACATGACTCAGCAGACCTCTCCTGCCTCGCTCGCTGCTCCCCTCAGCAGTGTTACCTCAGTCGATCTGCCTGTTCTGCTCCCCACTCTGTCTCTGGTAAATCCTCTCACCACCCCACATCTCTCATCTACACTCCAGCTTGTATGCATAAATAAATAAATCTTTAAACAAATATAAAATTAATCAGACTAAAAAAAAAAAGCTTTCTTAATGAGAAAGAGGATGACAATGATGATGCTTTTTAAAGTATGTGTTTTCTACTTTTAAAACACCCTGACAGTGAGTCTTTGATTCCCAAAGCACCCAGGAGTTATTAGTTTGGAAAATTGACTTTTCCGGAACCCTAAATTGGGATGGGAGATCAGACTCTCATAACACAGGTGGTACCAATGATGACCATATTTGTCCAGGCTGAAATTAGGCAGAAAGATGGGCCTGTTATAGTGGGGCAGGAGAAGGAACCCCTCTGGGTCAGACAGCTCACCAAATAGAAACAGTCAGGAAGCTCTGGATTCTGGTGAATCCGTCAGTGGTTTTACAAATCTTGTTTCTGTTTGCATTTCATTTTTAATCTACCAGTCCCCTGTTTGGGTCAGAGGAACCACTCATTTTATGGGCCTCCTAAAAAGAAATCCTGCTTTTATTTTCTGACCCGGGATAGTTTATTACTATCATAAGCTGGCTGTTCTACCTTAGAAGAAAATGGGTTGCTGCCAATTAGTTTTTTGGGGGAGCCCTTTGCAACAGGAGACCATCTTAGTCATTATGTTTTTTTTTAAAAAAGTTCAGATTCAAATCTCTAGCCATCGTAGGTATGCATTTACCCTTTTGCTTCTATACTGCCTTGGTATGTAGAGGCAGGGAGGAGAGAGCAAGGAGTGTGGGCCACTGTGGTCTAAGTTCCTCTAGTGAAAGGTCTTTTAGGTGGCCACCAATGCCTGCGAGAGGACACCGCATAGTTATGACCAATTCAGAAATGGTTATCAGCAATAGGAGTGAGGAAGAGCCCACCTGATTTCATGAAGGAAAGAAGAGCGTGGAGGGGTGTGTAGGTGCTAAGTGACCCCAATGCAAAATCATTATATAGAAGGTGGCCTAGCTTTCAAGAAAATTGTAAAATCCTAGCAAGGGATTCACCCCACAAACCCGTTTTACCTCCATTGGAACCCAGAATGTGTTTATAAGTCTGTAGACTGCTGACGTCTTTTTAGTCTGTGAGTAGACTAGTGATTGGTTATACGTAGTTTTTAAACACTCCAATTGGACATACATTATATTCACAATACTTTTAGAGAACTAATTCTACAAATGTGACAACAGGGTAATCACAGTCTGACAAGTCACTTCAGGACAGCGCCTACGTGGTGGAAGCTCGACTACGTTGGCTCTGCAGGAAGAGAGCAGAGGTGGAAGCTCATTTTACCTACATTGGTAATTGGAGTACTTGGTGGACATGTTTTCATGGCGATTTCAGTGCTTGGCTCTTATCTGATTTGCGCTAACATACTAGGCACCACAAGGTTGTGGCCTAAAGAAATAATGGACTAGATATCATGGGACTTTCAGGGATATTTTAGTTAATTTGGTTTCTTCAAGCATCCACAGTTTACAATTTTAAGGAAATAAAAATCACTATCACATTCATGTTTTTCCAGAGCCCCTGATGGTTGTATCAAAGAGTATTAATTTCGAAGTTGAAAGACTTTGCTAAGTCATTTGGAACATGGCGGTTGCCGGGACAACTGTACATTGAGCATGCAAGCGACAGCAGAGCTCTGACGTATGGTCATTTTGTGATGGCTAGAAAAATCTCTTGACCACAGTGGAAGTGGCTGATACATTTGATTTCATTGTTGGTAATTTTCAACAGCCTTTTCTAACAGTCTATATTAACAGTTAATGTACTAGTGCTTCCTTTTGTTGTTTTGATGTTTTATATTGTTGTAACAAGTTTGTGTGTTTTGTCCCAGCAAGGAAAAGAAAGCCTGCAAAATTAAAATCTGGGCAAAAGCTGCCTTCTCGTTCATGAAATTTACTGGATGTTAAACAAAAACTAGCAAAAGAACAGATGTACTACCCTATCTTATTGTTAAGCAAACCTATTTCATTGGTGTTTACAAACTTTCAAGCTAAACGCACTGAAACTTAGGGAGTGGGGAGAAAGTCCACCAGACCCTTCCAAAGTTGAAATTACTTGCTTGTGTGGTTTGGAGCTAGGAAATGAGAAGCATAACAGCATGTAGGAGTTCCCACCATTAGAACAACAAACAGCAGGGCCTTGTATGCATCTGGCCCTCCACTTCCACGTCTCAGCCGTGCCCACAGCCCTCCTGGTATCATTAGTGGGCTGGGTAAACCCAGTAATCTGACAATTGTAGAAAAGCTGCAAGAAGGTCTTCCCTTTAAATATACAAACAAAGGAGTGAGAAATACAGAATGAAACCCAAAAACTACAAAAATATGACTTTCAACTGCGAAAATAAATGGCTCCATTTATTAAGAGCTGGTATTAGTGCAACCAAAATACACACCCATTTGGAAAATGCACCTGCCCCTTTTGACTGGTTTTTCTTTGGAAAGAGGGATTTACTAAAATACATGTTTGCATCATTGGACCATTTTAAAAGTGTTACACTATTCCATTTCCCTTACTCAAAATTAATTGTGGTGGTGACCATCATTCTCCTCAAAGAAAAAGAGAGAAAGAAGAGAAATATGTGTTAAGGAGTCTGGCCACTTATTCATTGTGATTTTACACTGTCTAGATTTAGGGAAGATATCTGACAATGAAAAAAAAGAAAAAATATATTTTCTTTCTAATAAATAAAAATAATTTAAAATGCTAGCAGCTATACATGATTATTTTAATATGTTCATTTATAAATGAAATCATTCTCTTTTCCAAAATACATGGAAGCAATATTCAAGGCAGACAAAGAGAAAGATCTGTCTACTTTATTTTTCTTGCATTCTTGCTTTATCTTAACGTTTCCACCAGTGATTCAGCATGTAAGAGGAAGAAAAGTCACATCACCATTTATGAAGTTTGTCAGGCTTTAAAAAAATAGTCTGGTCTCCTGGGAGTCAACATTCATCTTCAACTTCTCTGATTGGTGGAATCAAGCTGCTTGTGGATTTATATTGGTTGATCTGGTTAGCCATGTGGGTACTCATGGGCTTGATTTGAATGTTTCTGGGATAGGCATTATCCGATTCATCTGTATACCATTTCTTTTCTGCTAAAGGGCAAAATGGATAGAGAACAAGAAGGAGAAATGAGAAGCTTAATTAGTGCTAGGGTAAAGGCATTGGAAAGTTCATTGAAAAATGCAAAAAGTTAATCAATAGAAGCTGACAGTGAATAATTGTTAAGAGAGACAGTGCATGGGGGAGAACCCCAGAATCTGAAACATACCTCTGTCACCTGTAGCAAGTGATGAACCAATGGGCCTTTGGAATTTGGAGGCACCATGGATGGACCTCAGAGTATAAGGGAGGGTTGGGAGATGAACTCTGGCAAGTTCCTTTAGTGGCTTGAAAAGCTTTGGTGGGGAGGAGATGCTGAATATACCAAACGATGAGTCTAGACATTCACCTGAGGTAAGATTTGTGTACCCACTGATTTGACTGAAACATGGGGACATTATCGCTGCTACACAGTGAGTGATCGTGAATATTATTCAGGATCTCCTTCTTCCAGCTTTTACTTGGCTTTGCCTGTAACAAGCATACTTGAGAGTATATCTCAACTACATCTCTTTTCTGTTTCTTTTGCAGTCAGTTCTGAGTGTTTTAAATTAAGCCCACAGATTTTGCTGGCCAACGGGAGTGAAAATCATAATAGCAACTCATGCTTGAAGAGGATTTTGAGATGGGTTTTATTTCAAGAAAGAAAACTCTGTGTGGGTATAGAGTTATGAAAAGAATTCCTGGTGGCAATATCTTAACCGACTATAATAACCCAAGCTGTCGACAAGGGAGCTCAACGAGGTGTTGGCATTTCATTTCCACCCTAAATGCAAAAGCAGCTGACAGAGAGAATGCTGAGTCAGGGCACTGAGGGGCTGGGATAAGAATGGAAATGGCCTGGCATCCTTAGCAGTTCAATGTTATTTTACCAGAGTCAGTCCTCATCCCCACCCCTTTTTAGGACTTAAATTTTCTGGGAAAAAGCCATAGCTGTGAAGAAACTGAGTGAATAGGACATTCCAGGTTGGGGATCATTTTTAGAGGCTTTGGGAAAAGCAAAGCAAAAGGGTGAATTTTCTCAAGCATACACGCTACTATAGACAAAATAGTCTCTCTTTATAGTCATCAAACAATTCATAACTGCCT
>PVIJ01023082.1:0-14894 GCA_004024925.1 Scalopus aquaticus | reverse complement strand
TGCCTTCATTACTGTTAATTAGACTTCCATTAACACAGGTTGCATATTTTCCTTCAAATTAGAGATTTTGGAGTCTCTGTGTATAACCTAAGAATGGAATTGCTGGATCATACGTTAGGTCTGTATTTCATGTTTGAGGAAACAGCAGTTTTTTTCTATAGTGTGGACCAGTCTATAGTCTCACCAACAGTGTGCATGTTTATTTGCTGTGTCAATTGTTTTTCTTTTTTGAGTATGGCCCACTGTCGCTGCAGTGAGGCGGTATCTCACTATTTTGATTTGCATTTCCCTGTTGCTAAGTGATTTTGATCTTTTTTTTTTCATGTGCCTTTTGTTCAATCTACATATCTTCTCTGAGGATTGTCACTTTAGTTCTTTTGCTCATTTTTTATTTGATTATTTGTTTCCTTTTTTGAGTTTTATGATTTCCTTGGAGAGTTCTTGTCAGATGTATTATGTATAAATATTTTCACCCACTCAATATGATGTCATTTTGTGTAAATGAAGCAAGGGAGGTAGAAAGAAACAAAGAAAAAATGTCAGAAAACAACTCTCAAGATGGCATTAAAGTCTTTACATACTAATGATAACCTAAAATGTAAATAAATTGAAAAAAACTCTCTCAAAAATCAACTCTATGTTAGCACTATGTTGAAAATTCTAACTAAATGAATTCATTAGTGGTAATCAAATGGTATTTGCCCCTTTTCAGATAATGGGGATGTTTATTAGGATTATAATATTATCTAATAAAAATTAAACTAATGAGTGGCTAAGTCAATTTAGTACTACATAAAGTTTTGGGGCATATTCATGAATCTAACATATGTTATAATATTTTTCAATAATTTTGTCAATAAACACACATTACTTGAAATTCCAGGTTACCAGGCATGATCATTAAGTCAAGTCAACACATACAAAAAAATCTCTGTAGGAACAATAATATTATTACAAGTTTTGGCCCAAGGGTTTTTACCAGGAACCCCAAATGCCCCCTGCATTTACAAATTCTTCTTATGCCAACAGACCTCAGAGCCTAACCTCCAGAGACCAAAGAAGGATTGAAATGGATGTATGTTTTCTCCACGGTTCAGATTTTTCTGAACTCGGAGCTAAGTGTGAGCTGCTCACACTGCAGCTTTTCCTTCTGTTGAGGGAAGATGTTCTTGAATAAGCTCTGGTAAGTTCCTTTAGGATTTATAAAAAAGATAGATTGCACAGAATAATGGGGAGCCCATAAACTACTTTTGTTGAATGGGTGAGAAAACAAGCTACTGCCATTTAACTTGTAAAACATGAAATACTGGGTATGATTATTTTAATGGAAATCAGGAATCTGGAAGAAGACATGGTAATCTCCTTCCATTATGGAATCATTTTAAGGAGTGCAATTCCTACCTCCTGGAAATGCTTTTCTTTAATAACCATTATATAGTAATTCAGCATTTATTTTCCTTGGATTCATATGATTTATGGATACTTATAATAGTAACGTACAAGACATTTAAGATGTTTTACACATCAGAATCACACATAAATCGTTGAAGTATGATAGGAAAATTTATAAATTGAGAATAGATCAAAAATTTTACTGAGAGCAAAATAACTACATTTTCCACTTCATAAAATGATTTTTTAAAAAGCCGTAGAGAAATATTGAAAGAGTGACATGCTTCTTATAATTCCAAATTTCTTATTCATTCTCATTCATAGGGAAATTTCTGAGTAAACGTAAAGCTGCTGGAGTGGACTTGTGAATGGTCAGTATTATCAGAAATACAAAGAAAGGTCCTGAGAACAAAAATTACTGTTAAAAATAATTAAGTGTATTTTAATACATTCAGGGAAGACTTTTTCTATATTTTATAAACATGTAAATCATAAACCATGTAACCATAAACATTGTTTAAAAACATCAATATTCAACTAAAACTGTTGTAAAAGTGTTGGATTTTGAATTCCCATTTTGTTATAACACTATGTATAACTTGTAGACAATGAAATAGTAAATTAAAGAGGTAAAACCAATCTAATATTCTGATCAACAAAGAAAGAAGGAATTTCACTGAAGAAAAAAATGTGATTATCATTATGTTTATAAATTGACACTCGTAAAAATAGACAAAAAATATTAAGGTTGTTTACAAGAACCAGCAAGAGACACTTAAGTTTTGTCATCATACCATGCTTCTATTCTTGGTTTCACAGACAGTTAAGCAACAGCTTATTCAGTAATCTTAGAAAGATATAAATAACACAAATGTGACAAAACTATTTTTGCACATGCACATACTCACATACACAACTGGTAAATATGCATGTTTTTTTTCTTCAAGAGAGAGAAAATATACATAAAGTTTTAAAGATACAAACAAAAACTGCTTTAATCCCACTATTGGATCCTGTACTTGCTATTGCCAGTGGAGATATAAATCAATGGAAGACCAACCAAATACTTTTGGGCAAATCAACCAATATTTACATGCCTATGGAACTGAGTCCTTTTTTTGTTGTGTTCCTCAACAAAAAATAAGCAATTTTCTCCCATATGCACATATGGAAGTTTCTGGAGGTTCCAGACTTGGAACTCAACTTGCCTTGTTGAGTAAGTGTGTCATTATATTTAGAAAAATCAGGAGTCAATTTAAAGTGTCTCTTCAATGTTGTCTAAATATAAAATGATTTGATTAACAATAATTAGTACTCAAGAAGACACCCACACATTTACACAATCACATGCAAACACACACAATAAGGCTGACACAATTTTCCAACTGTCTTACTTGTTGTGCAAGCAGCTCCTTCATGGGTCAAGTCTTTTTTATCAATCCAGACAATTTCCCAATAAAATTACATAATACACTACAGACTCTAGAAGCACCCATCACTCGCAGCTGCTAAGTAAATTATTCAGGTACATTCATGGAGTTCAGGTTGAAAGACTAAAACAGAGAATCATTTTCTGATGTGTTTCACTCAGGCTACTAAATCAAACCAGTAATACAGACAATCACTTCCTCACAATGCAGAAATCATTACTGTTGTTATGTGTTGTATTTCCTTGTACTCTCTACTCTCTGTTTATTCCATTCCTGAGTACTTCCATATATTGATAATAGAAAGTGTGAATGTCTTCCATCTATGTCATCCACATAGTGATCAGAACTCATCTAGAAAAAAATATGTCATTAATATTATTTTCAAGAACAGCAGAAATATTATCATGAAATTAACAATTCCATTTCAATTTTAGAATCTGTCAATATTTTTGCTACTGCACTAATTTTAAATGAACATAGTTTCCTTAACTGTCAGAGAATATAAATAAAATGTTCTCTAGCTATAAAATTACATGTTTATGTTATAGACTCTTTCATGTCTCCTGCTAAGTAATTTGCTCTTTTTCAGAAGTATGCACAAATTCTATTTTAATATATACATGTTTAAGTTTATATCTTTATATAATTTATATGTTATATTTTTATCATATTAGTTTTAAATAATGTTGATTTACAAAATGGTATGTGATTTGGGTCTTGACTCAGACCTCTTCAGATGTATGATATCATTAGATGACTTTCTCTATAATTAATACAACTATTTTAATTTTAAAAGTCAACTAATTTTTTGAGTACAAAAATTATATTTCTTAGTTGTTTTAATTGTTCTTTGTACTGAGAATGAGTATAAATAATATTTTCAAGTGTATATTAGTAATTTTTAATAAAAATACACTTGGTGCAGGTCTATTTTCCATTTTCATAGAGAAATTAGCATTTTACAGTTCATTTTATGATATTTTATATTAATGATAATATTTATATTCATATATTATTATTGCATGGTATCATCAATTTGATGTTTCATAATTTTAATTATTGAGAAAAAATATTTAGTTAGAAGAACAAACATGGAGATTTTTCCTCTCATAGACAGCAAAATTATAAGATTGCAATATCAACTCTATTGTGGTTGAATTAGTATATAATGAGAATGATTTATGAAAAAGAATTTAGTTAAGAAATCTTCATAAATATGAGTGTATTAAATATAAAAAACTTTCAAATATAAATCAAAGTTCAATCATAGTCAATCCTATTAACAATATGATACATTTAAAATATATCTTATTAATTTTATTATATAAATACTTTTTTTCTTTTCTTTGAAATGGGTCATAATCAAATAATTATCTTCCTAAACTATGTTTTCATGACTAGTCGAGTCATTTAAAATGTCCCACAGATTTATTAGTATAAATACTTTCATATTTATGATGAAGTGGTGATTTCTTCAAGTAACTTCACCCCTACCTTCACTGAATGGTTCAGTAACAGACATTTCCATGGTTCCATTTTGTCTTGCAAGCAAATAACACAGAAATGATGTGTGATGACTATATGAAGGACTATGGGGAATTTTACTCTGAGTGGGTTTCTACTGTTGGGATTTTCTGCCAAGCCTGAGCTAGAACTCCTCCATGCTTCTCTGTTCTTAGTCCTATACCTGGTGGCGGTAACTGGCAATCTCCTCATTATCACCGTAACTTCCATGGACAGCAGTCTCCACTCACCCATGTATTTCTTCCTGAAACATCTCTCTTTTCTGGATCTGTGCTACATTTCCGTGACTGTGCCAAGGTCCATTTTCAGTGCTTTCACACAGAATGGCTATATTTCCCTTGGGGAATGCATAGTGCAGTGTTTTGCTTTCATTCTCTTTGCTGTTGCTGAGATGTCCATGCTCACCGTGATGTCCTATGATCGCTACGTGGCCATCTGCCTCCCACTGCGCTACGAAATCATCATGGATGGCCGCACCTGTGTTCACGGAGTGATAGGGGTCTGGATCAGTGCGGTCATTTCTGGAACCATGCACACAGCTGCCACTTTCTCCATGCACTTCTGTGGTTCCCATATCATTCACCAATTCTTCTGTGATATCCCCCAGCTCCTGAAACTCTCTTGTTCTAATGAGTATATCAGAGAGGTGGGGGTCTCTTGCTTCATAGCTATTATGGCCTTTTTTAGCATCACCTTAATTTCAGTGTCTTATATCCAGATATTCTCTACTGTGCTGAGGATGCCATCTGCTGAGGGCAGAGCAAAAGCCTTTTCCACTTGCCTTCCCCATCTCGCTGTCGTCATTTTATTTGTTTTAACAAGCTTCTTTGAGTTTTTCAAGCCACCTTCTGACTCTCCAAATGCACTGGATATTTTGCTCACTATTATGTACACAGTTGTGCCCCCAACATTCAATCCAATGATCTATAGCCTGAGAAATCAAGTCATAATGGCAGCTCTGAAAAAGATTTTCCGAAGAAGAAAACATGACCTCTTTTTTTGAGGACCTTCTGTTCATTCTTTTTGGGAGAGAAGTTCAAAATAACTGTTGGCTTAAATAAATTGTGTTGAGGGAAATTAAATGAGTTTATGAAAGAATCAAGAGTGAGTCCTCAAGATTGAGGACTCAAGCGCAGCAACAGTCGTCAGATAGTTCTGGAAACACTGCACAAACTGAGCTTCTCGATAGGATTTTATGTAATTTGTAAGGGAAACATTTAAAGGATCTGGTGGAATTGTCTGGTTTATGTATGTAGCTGATGTTTTCTGTGCATTGAGAAAAACAGGGAAAGTTGTTAATATTTATTCTGTTTCGAGTGTCATCTACACAGAACTGTGAGTTTTAGCTCTTTCCTAAATCTTGAAGTGTGTCTTTCTTTGAAGTTACTGATTTGCCTTGAGTTGGAAGTTTGCAAAATGCTCCTTTATCTCAAAGTACATTATTCCTGCCACGATATATTCAGGACCAGACCAGTTATCTCTTCATTCATGACTCATGTCCTTTATTTAGTAGTAGGTGGGGTGCACAAATTGGTACCTGTGGTTAACCAACCAGGCAACCAGGAATTTATCTCGCTAAGTTGTGAAACAAGAATATGGAAAGTTGCCCTATCAGACTTACAATACCTTTATGACAATTAGTCTCACAGATAGTGGAGGTTAATATCTCACCATAGAAACCAGGTGTTAGAAACAAATTTTCATAATTTTAAAGAAGCTGGTGTAGTCTCTTCCCTGATCATTTCTGTCAAGATGATGGAAAACAGTAATATGAGGTTCTTTTCTCATTTTCCATAATTCCCCTAAGGCGTGGGGATATCACAGGTATCTATGCATTGATGAGAAGCACCCGACTCTCAGACCCACTGGCCCTGCAGAGCTCCACTGAGGCTCTATCAACTTGAATGCTTGCTCCAAGAGCAAGGTACTGAGGTCACTCTGCAGCAATCTCTTTACGTCATTTCTTTGCCTCTTAAGATACAATGGATTTATTGACACTCAAGTGTGAGAAATGTTTAAATACACAATAATCTTTGAGTTCCTCAGAAGTACATATTCTTAAATGTTGAAATGTCTTAAGGAAATAGTGGTAGTATCATTTGCATTATTATATGCTAACAAAAGGAATAGATACATTTGAAAAATAGGTGAAATACTTATGGATGTATAATGAGTAGTGATCAGAACATAAAAATCAGTGATGATTAATCATCTCATATCTCAAGGAAAGACAGATTTAGTGAACTGAAAGACAAATTTCAAATGTGAAAATATGAAATTCCTCCAAATATACTCATGAAACACAGTGCTGAAACATCATGAAAAAGAGATTCAATCATAAATGATAGAAAAGGAGAGTCTAACATGGGCTTATAAAAATTCCCAGACACCATTTAACCTATGTCGCCATGCTTTAAAGGAGGGAACAACAGACAATGTTGAAATTTTTTTTCTATGTGCTTTCCCCAGAATAAATGGAAATTTAATTTTTTTGTCTTGAGATACAAAAATTCACTGATATATGTAAAATGAATTCAAAAGTATATTATTTTATTGAAAATATAAAATAACAAAGACAAAAATAATATCATTAAAATTTTACCGTTTTATTCTTTGCTTTCAATAATCCATTGTAAAATTATTTTTGCAAAAGTTGTGAGGTAAATGTTTTGATTCCTTTTATTCAAATGATATCATGGATTCTGTATCTTTAAATGAGAAATCATGTTCTCAATGCATTTCATTGTCATGAATTGAGAAATATTGTTTCCTCATGAATCTCACCAGTGTTTTGTCAAATGTTGGTATAGGTGTGTGCGTTTCTAGTCTGTTCTGTTGATTATGGATTCATGTATATAATATCAAATACTGTTAATAACTGTAGTTTCACAGTACTTAGTATTTAAGACTCTAAGTTTTCCAACTCTCTTCTTCCAGATTGTCTATGTTTCCCTAGAGTCTTT
The DNA here is from genome assembly GCA_004024925.1 of Scalopus aquaticus. Lineage (NCBI taxonomy): Eukaryota > Metazoa > Chordata > Mammalia > Eulipotyphla > Talpidae > Scalopus > Scalopus aquaticus. Next base: position 7,585 of record PVIJ01023082.1, on the reverse strand, counting down.
CTATATCTTTACAAGCTTTAGAATCAGTTTAATAATTGTAAAACATTAAATTTAGATTTAGCAAGAAAATAAAAATTTCATATATTCCATCCATGACCAGAATATTGTTTGCATTTACTTTTATCTTTAGAATTCTATTCCATTATATAGAGTTTTTAGTGTAATGGATTTGTACAAACTTTTAAAAAAATATTCAAATCCATTTTTTAATGGACACAATATTGCATTCTGACCTGACTATTTCAGGTGTGCATGATTAAAAATCAACTTGTATATATACTACATTAAGTTCAGCACTAAAGCTCCAATTCTGTCCTCCATATAACTGACATATTTACCTGCATCACCCTCGCCTCTTGCTCTTCCTTTCTGGTAACCACTACTTGCTTCAAAAGTTTATTTTTGTTTTATTAAGTTCATGCCTTTGTTTTCTTTCTATATAACACATGAGCAAAATCATATGATGTTTCTCTTTGACTCATTTCTCTAAACACAATAACCTAAGGCTCATGAAGTTGAGAAAAATGGCAGAATTTCAACTATTTCATACCTGGAGTATTCTATCATGTGCATATACCACATCTTCTTTAGTCATCATTCTTCGACAGGCACTTAAGTTGTTTCTACCTCTTTGTTGGTATAAATAGTGTTGTAATGAACATGACAGAGAATCTAACTTTTGAAATTACTGGTTTCATGTTCTTTGAACCATGTAAACGAAGAGTGGAATTACTGGATCATACAGTAAATTTGTATTTAATTTTTGAAAAACTGCATCTTGTTCTCCATGGTAGTTGAATCAATGAACCAGTGTATGGAGAGTCCCTTTTCTCTGCCTCTTCTCCGGTATCTGTGCCTTGTTGTCTTCTGGATAGTGGCCTCTCACAAGTTTGAGATGAGGTGTGATTGTGGTTTTGATGTGCATGCCTACAATAAAAGGATTCAGCATCTTTTCAGGAATCTGTCAGTGATCTGCCATCTCCAGAGAGAGCCTGTTCAGATCCTCTGGCCATTTTTAATAGGCTGTTTGTTTCTCATGTTGAGTTGTATGAGTTGATTATTTTTTTTATATTAATCCCCTCTCTGATATACAGGTTGTAACTATCTTCTCTTATTAGCAGGTCATCTGTTTTCTTCTAATGATGGTTCCCTTCACTGTGCAGAAGCTCTTGAGTTTGATACATTCCCATTTGCTTATTTTGTGTTTGTTTCCCTTGATGTTGGAGTCCAAAACCCAGAGTCATCTCTAAGGCTGATCTCAATAAACTCACTGCCTTGTTTTCAACCATGTATTTTATTGTTTCAAGTTTTCACTAAGGTACATGTCAATGAGCTTATAGGTTATGCTTTTTCCTCATGTTTTAGGTCAGACCTTTAAGGTTTTAACCCATTTGAATACATTTTTGTAATAAGTTGAAATTCCAGTAACTGGGTATAATCATTAAATCTACTCAACAGAAAAATACTCTGCGGGAACAATGAATGTAATTACAAGTTTTGGTCCCAGGGTATTGCCCAGAAACACCAAATACCCACAGCACCCAGACATTGCTCGTGCCAAGTTGACTTCATAGTGTAACCTCCAGAGACCAAAGAAGGTTTGAAATGGACTTATTTTCTCTGCCAGGTTCAGATTTTTATGAATGTGACTGAACTCAGAGATCAAGACTTTGAACTAAATGTCAGCTGTCCACATTGAAGGCTTCTCCTTCAGTTGGGGGGACGAATTTCTTGAATACGTTCTGGTGAGTTTCCTTAGCTTCTAAAAAGATAGATGACACAGAAAAATGAAAAGCCCATAAATTACTGGTTTTTAAGTGGATGAGAGTTTCTGACATTTAAATTGCAAAATATGAAATACTTTGCATGAGCTATGTTTATTTATATGGAAAGTGTGGTCTGGGGTATAACATGGTAAGCGCCTTCCTTTCCAGAAACATTTAATGGAGTGCAGTCCCCACCTCCTTAGCAATGCTTTTCATTATGTAACCACTTTAGAAGTAGTGCAGTGTGAATGTGTGATGGGATGGCACTCTGATACTCCTTGTATTCATATTGTTCATTGACTCTTAATATTGCCACTTATATGTGATAAGAGGGGCTTCCACATCAGAAATTATAAATAAATTGTTCAATTATGGTACAATCATAAAACAACGGGAATGAATTAAACAAATTAAGGAGAATAAAGTTACTATATATTCCATCTTCACAAAGTAAAGATCAAAAAGAAACGATAAAGATTGAAAGATTATGACATAACCAAACTTCTTTTATACCATTAATGTAGCCTTCTGTTTAGTTCTAATGCTCAGGGAATGTTCTGAAGTAGAGATATTTCAGAAAAATCCTGGAAAGGACATGTTAATTTCCAAATTTTTAGAAGTATAGGGGAAAAGACTTATTCAAGGAGAATAGTTGTTAAAAATCACTAGATGCATCACACTTAATACGTTGAACAAAAACTTTTATTTTTTTTGAAAACATTATGTCTACCTAAAATTTACACATTACTGCTTAAAAAACATGAATATTCACCAAGCACTGTGATATAGCTGTTAGATTTTGAATGTCCCCTTTGAATAAGACAGATAATCAGTTGGAGAGAATGAAATAGTAGAATGAAAGAAGTAAAATTCTGAATCTGCCTTGAATCTGAGGCTTTCATAGAAGGAAAAAGGACAATCATCTTCTTACTTAAATTCACAGCTCATCAAGAAAGGCAAAATTATCCTGAAATAATACCTAAAAACAAACAAGAGATACTTACAATCTCGTTTTTTCCCACTTCTTCCCACGTGGTATCACAGACAGTTACGGATACACTATATTAACTACTAGTTAGATATTCATATTCCATAATGTAAGAAATATCTTTTTACACAGCAACAAACACACAGACAATTGGGTTAACAAATAAATTATACATAAATATATATGTTCATATATATGTAATGTTAAAAATAGTTATACAGTTTTTTTAAGAGGCAGAAAAGACATAGTTTCAAAGATGAAAACAAAAATTGCCCCTAATTCAACTATATAAGCGCTGTATAAATTATTACAAGGTTTTTATATTTGTTATGTATATCTTTTACATTATTGTGTATTCCCCATGGGTTTCCCACCACCAATTCACCCATGAACCATCACCATAGTCTCTTGTCCTCTTCTCTCCCCCATTCTGATCCCTTTTCCTCCCCCTCCTTCAGAATGTCTCTTATTTATGGTTGCCTGCTAGTTTTTTTAAAATTGTTATTATTGTTTTCTTTCCTCCTGATCCCTTATTCCTCCTATAAGTGAAACTATTCAACATTTTTCTTTTTCCTTCTGGCTTATTTTTTTGGCTTCCATAAAGAAAAATAAGCCAACTCTTCCAGATACATAGAAATAACAGTTCTTGGAGCCTCCAAAAAGCTCATCTATTAAGTTTCAGCTGCAAGAGACGATGCTTGGATAAGTAAGGGTGTCACTTTATCTGTAGAATAGTCAGGTATCATCCTTAAAGTGTCTCTTCAATATTGTCTAAATATAACATTACTTGGTTTTATTTAGCAGTATTTTAATCTTCCTATGGAACACACACAAACATACATAGAAACACACACACACACCTCAACAAGCCCCCCCACACATACATTAAACCAATTTCTAAATAAGTTTTACTTGATATTGCAAAGAACTCGCACATCATCTCCAAGTCTTTTCTATCAAAATATTATCTTGAAAAAAATTGTACAGTTATAATTGAAGATGTCTCAATATTTTTACTGCAGCACTAATTTCAAATGGACATAGTTTTCTAAATACCAATTATTCAGGTGAATATTTAAAAATCACGTAGATAAAAAGTTTTTGGTTTGACATACAGACTGTTTCAAAGCTTTTGCTAAATAATTTGCTCTTTTCCACAGAGCATGCACAAATTTCACCCTAATACTTGCCTGTTTTAAGTTTTTTCTGTATTTATATAAAATAAATATCATATTTGATATTTTAATAGTATTTATTATTGACATAACATTGATTTAAAACACTGTATATGATTTTGGGTCTACTTTTGCATCTTCAGATGATACATTAGTTGTCTTTATTCATAATTAATAGTACTATTTTACTTTTGCTCTTTTTTTTTTAATACAAGCTGGGGTACAGGCCAGAGGCGTGGGGTGGTGAGAGGCTTCACCAGAGACAGAGTGGGGAGCAGAACAGGCAGGTCAGAAATACACTGCTGAGGAGAGCAGAGGGCGAGGCAGGAGAGGTCTGCCGCACCATGTGGGCTTCTCCCCGGATGGTTGTGAAACTCACATCACCGCTGCCAACAGCTCCATAGCGCAGCGCTCAACCGCTGCGCCACCAGGGAGGCCCTATTTTACTTTTGCTCTTAACTACTACATTGGGTACAAAAATACTATTCATAGCGATTCAATATATCATTTAAGAATTCAAGTAAATTATTTTTTCATATGTATATTAAATGTGTTATTTTCTCATAAAAATACACTATGGAAGTTCTGTTCTTTTCCATTTCTTTTGGGAAATTAACATTTTCAAATGAATTTTTGTGATCTTTTGTGTGAGTGATACTGGTTATTCATATATCATAATTATTGCATAGGTTCTATCAATTTTGAGTTTCATAATTCCAATTAATAAGAAAATATGTGGAAAAAATCAAGAATTATTCATCATATATAAAATCAAAAATTAATTTGCAATTGTAAATACTTGTAGATAGATAGGGTATGATTAGGTAGAATGATTCATGAAACAGAATAGGTAGATAAGAACATTTATTAATATTGAGTGAATGGAATGAAAAAAATTAAATAAATTAACAGTGAATATACCATACATCTATTAATAAAATATGTATTTTAAAATCTGATTTATTTTATTACGTACATTCATTTTCCTTGTCTTTGATTGAAATGGACAAATCTATAATTTAGAATCTTGATTGCCCGTGTTCCCATAGCTGAATCAAAGCATATTAAAATTTCTTGATGTGATTTTTTTTGTATACATCACTACTTCACATATGTGAGGAAATGTGATTTCCACAAATGGCTTCTTGCCAACTTGAGTTAGGTTAGTAGGTTAAGTAAATTTCTATTTTCTTTCATGGATCCCAACTTGTCTTACAGCCACATTCACTGGGAAATTAAGAAGGACTATGGTTAATTTCACTCTGAGTGGGTTTCTTCTGATGGGATTTTCTGCCAAGCCTGAGCTAGAACTCGTCCATGCTTCTTTGTTCTTAGTCTTATACCTGGTGGCGGTAACTGGCAACATCCTCATTATCACCGCAACTTCCATGGACAATAGTCTCCGCTCACCCATGTATTTCTTCCTGAAACATCTCTCCTTCCTGGACCTGTGCTACATTTCCGTGACTGTACCAAGGTCCATTTACAACACTTTCATGCACAGTGGCTACATTTCCCTCGGGGAATGCATAGTGCAGTGTTTTGTTTTCACTCTCTGTACTGAAGCTGAGCTGTCCATGCTCACGGTGATGTCCTACGATCGCTACGTGGCCATCTGCCTTCCACTGCGCTATGACATCATCATGGATGTCCGCACCTGTGTTCTCGGAGTCTTAGGCGTCTGGATCAGTGGGGTCATTTCTGGAACCATGCACACAGCTGGCACTTTCTCCATGCACTTCTGTGGGTCCCATATTATTCACCAGTTCTTCTGCGATATCCCCCAGCTCCTTAAACTCTCTTGTTATAATGAGTACATCAGAGAGGTCGGGGCCACTGCCTTCATGTCTTTTATGGCAATTCTTTGTGTCACCTTAATTTTAAGTTCCTACATCCAGATATTCTCTACTGTGCTGAAGATGCCATCTGCTGAGGGCAGAGCCAAGGCCTTCTCCACTTGCCTTCCCCACCTTGCTGTTGTCATTTTATTCATTACAACGGGCGTATTTGAGTTTCTCAAGCCACCTTCTGACTCTCCAAGTGCACTGGACATTTTGCTCAGTACTACGTACACAGTTGTGCCCCCAACATTCAACCCAATGATCTACAGCCTGAGAAATCAAGCCATGTTGGCAGCTCTTAGAAAGGTTTTCCAAAGAAGAAAAGCTGACATCTTTTGTTGAGGCCCATCTGTAAATTCTGGTTGAGAGACAAGTTAAATACTGCGAAACCTGTTTTCTTAAATAAGTCCAGACAAGTGAAAATTAAGTTTATGAAAGAAATAAGACTGAAGACTCAAGTCTGGGAACAACCTCCAGATAATTTCGGAAAATCTGCCTGAACCTTGCACTCTCAAGAGAATTTTATACAATTTACAAGGAAACATTTTAAGATATGGACCAGGGCCCATCTTGTGTATTTACGTGATGTGTTCTATGTATTGAGGTAAACAGGGGAAATTGTTAAGATTTTCCCCATTTAAAGTTTCATCTGTGAGAGCTGGGAGCTTTAGCCTTGTCATAAACATGCAGGTCATGGGTTTTTTTTTTTTGTTGTTTGTTTGTTTGTTTGTTTGTTTTTAAGTTACTGATTTTTCAGAGGCAACAGTATCTAAAATGCTTTTTCACAGGGCACATTTTTCCCGGGTACAGTTTCTTCAGTCACAACCCCATCTTAATTCTTAACTTGTTAACTTATGTGGGCTGAGGGGCATGGTATCCACTAATATGTTTGGTTAAGCAAAAATGAAGTTAACAAGGAAATGAGCATAAGGAAATTTGTCATACTAGATTTTGCCAGAAGTTTGTGTTCTCTGACTAACAGCAATAGTCACACAGTAGCTCTATAAACATTACTCCTCCAGTGCAATGGAACAACCCGACTCTCAGCACCACTGGCTCATCTAAAGCTCCATGAACCTCACACGTATCCTTGAGCAATATTCTGAGGTCACTGAGCAAAAACCTCATTATGCCATTTCTTTACCTCTAAAGTTGTAATGGCTCAACTGCCACTCCTGTGGGAGGAATATTTAAATAACAGTAATCTGTGAGTGCCTCAGAAATACATGTTGCTAAATGTTAAAAGAATACAAAGAAGAAATATAAATATTAATAAAGAATCCTATGCTAACAAAAATAAATATATTTGAAAAATCGATAAAATGTTCATGTATCAGTGTAATGTGTAGTGATCAGAATTAAAAAATCAATGCATGCATTAAGCAGCACATCACACAAGGCACGATAGAATTAGTGAACTGAAAGATAAGTTTTCAAATGTAAAAATAAGATATTTTACCAAATGAGCAAGTGAAGAGTGATAAAACATCATGAGAGATTGAATGATAAATGATAGAAAAGGAGAATCTTGGGGGCCTCCCCGGTGGCGCAGCGGTTAAGCGCTGGGCTGTGGAGCTGTTGGCAGCAGCGATGCGAGTTCGACGCCCGGCTGGGGAGAATCCCACATGGTGCGGCAGGCCTCTCCTGCCTCGCCCGCTGCTCCCCTCAGCAGTGTATTTCTGATCTGCCTGTTCTTCTCCCCACTCTGTCTCTGGTGAACCCTCTCGCCACCCCACGCCTCTGGCCTGTACCCCAGCCTGTATATATAAATAAATAAATCTTTAAAAAAAAAAAAAAAAAAAAAAAAAAAAAAAA
>PVIJ01023081.1:0-14968 GCA_004024925.1 Scalopus aquaticus | reverse complement strand
GCTCAAACACGCCCTTTCGCTTGATTGGCTACCATTTTCAGCTGCCCATTTCCAGGCTTCTCTCAGCACCACTGGCCAGGAAAGTGGACACCCTTGACTCTCCATCAGGCATGACGGAGCACCGGGAGGGAGGAGGCAGGACCCAGGTCCCAGCTCAGAGCTGTGTCCTGGGGGCTCCCCTTTTCCTAGACCACATGGGAAACGTGCCCCAGAGCTGTGCAACCTGCAGGCCCCCAGCACCTCCTGGGGCCCTGCCAGGTTTTCTTCCTTCCCCCAGGTGATCCATGCCCTCGGCCAAGCGTGGCACCCGGAGCACTTCCTCTGCACTCACTGCAAAGAGGAGATCGGCAACAAGCCCTTCTTCGAGCGCAGCGGCCAGGCCTACTGCTCTGAGGACTACCACCAGCTCTTCTCACCGCGTTGCGCTTACTGTGCCGCCCCCATCCTGGACGTAAGCGGACCCCTCCGCCTGCTGCTGGGTGGTGTCAGACCCGCTGCCGCCTTCTGACCTCGCTGTGGGTTCCTTTTCCAGAAAGTGCTGACGGCCATGGACCAAACCTGGCACCCAGAGCATTTCTTCTGCGCTCACTGTGGAGAGGTGTTCGGCCAGGAAGGTAGGACGAGGGTGATTGCTGGAGACCCGCAGCTCTCCTTGATCTGTCGTTGGTTCCAGCTCTTCCAACCGGGCGCCCATGCGGTGCTGGGTGCTAGATGCTGGGTGCTGTCTCTCCACACTCTCTGCAACGTTTATAAATGTTGCGTAGTATTGTTATTAATAGCACCGTGTTCTAATCAACTGAGTTAACTGGCCAGGTTGTACGTTTTGTTTAAAGTGAATTTTTCACATCAAGGACAATATAAATGCATAGTTAACAAAATCAACTATTACTACAAGGCCAATATGAAGAATGAACTATCAGCTCAATTATAAATAAAATTTAAAAAATAAAACACTATTTTAAAATTTAAAAAAAGAACAGTCCTTAGCTTTCCCTTTCATCACATCCAAATCCACTTCTCTGCATTTTTTTTAGCTGCTTCTGTATTTGATTGTGTGTTTTAAAGAATATAGTTGTATTACTATAGATTGATCCCCCCCCCTCCAATTTTAACCATTATGTAGTTACTTTCTACCAGGGAAGATTAGGATTTTCATTGCCACCTCACCCCATGCCAGTGTAGTCCTTGCCCCATCCTCTCAGTACAGAATCAGGTGTTTGTGCAGGCCAGGTCAGTAATCAGTGAACACAGGCTGATGCTGCTGGAAATAATCCTCAGGTGGAGCCAGGTGGCAAACCGGTGACAGCCTGTGATGTCCAAGTCACCCAACCTCTCCACACCTCACTTTCCCCATCAGTAAAATGGGCTGAATAATAATGCTGTCCTTATAGGGTCCTTCTGAGGATGTTAAGAGACAAGACAGGACCTGACCTGGGACCGGCGAGACATAGTCATAATTTAGATTATTATCATTGCCATGGTGTCCTTGATCTAAGGTGATTTTCCCCCAAAGCTAACATTCATATCCCTTTGTCATTAGCTTCATTTTCACTGTATTTATCACTAATTGATGGGACAGGACTGTGAAATGCTTCCTGAAATGATCAACCCCAACTGGCAAGATGCCGGTTCCATTTCTTTTTTTTTGGAGATATTCTTTCTGGAGACTTCCATCCTCTCTCTCCAGACTGAAATGGTTTCTCCCCAGGCCTGCTGAGAAGAGATTAGTCTGGGCCATAATCTTGGGATTATGGGAATCCCATAATCTTGGGATTCCATAATCTTGGGAATCCATTTTGCTACAGTGCTCTTTGGGTCCTCTGTTTCCGTGTCTTTGAAAGCACTATAACTGCTTTTGTTTTGGTGGAACACATCCTTTAGTAGCTCCCAGGAAAGAATGAATGGAGATAAAATTGTTGAGCCCTTGAATATTTGAAAATATTTTCATTCTGTTGTCTCCCTTAACTTGCCTGGAAACTAATTTTCTTCCTAATTCTGAAGACATTGCTTCACTGTCTTCCAGTTTCCATGGTTGAAAAGTTTTTATTAGGTTTTATTCCTATTCCTGATTTGTTGCAGGTGATCTGTTTTTCTTTCTTGGCCAGGTTCTATCCTTCTGTTTCGTGAATTTTTTCCCCCCCCCTGATCTTATGTTTGCCTTGAACAAGTATGACTCATTCATGGAATCAGAAAGCTTCTTTCTTTTGTTTTTCTAGAATGACCTCAGTAAGAGAAAGTTTTGCTTCTCTTTTCCTAAATAGAAACTTGGACAAGGCCCTATCTTTTCTGATTAAACAAGACACAGTTCTAAACAGAAAATCAATTTGAGATACAAAACACGAAACTAAATCTGTGGTCATTCAGTCTGTGTTCTAGCTAAAGCTTCCCATGTATTTAAGTGACAGCCGTTCTGTCCCCTGGCAGAGTCACTAAGCTTCAGGAGGCCAGGAGTGAGCAGTGACCTTTCATGTGCCCTTTCCCGCCTCGGTATCCACCTCCTCTCCCCATGGTTGAATTCTACAGATGATCCCGACCCCTAAAAGCTTGAAACAGGGCTGGAAGGAGAGGGGGCTGGAGGGCAAGGGAGTTCTAACTTGCTCAACACTGTCACAAATTGGCCTCATGCTCTCTGGACTTGATGGTTGTTTAGTTCTGACTTTTTAATTTGGGGGGCATGCTGTTGTGGATTCACGCCAGGTCCAATGGCAAATACTTGACCCCCCTCTTACATGTCTGGACAGGCTCTTCTGCCCTCGGCACGCAGCTACCTTTGAGGTCCATTCCACACAGACGTTTTTCCCCCATAGAGTTTTCATTATTCCCTCCTGGTACTCTTTTAGGAAGGATTTTGATGGTTCCAGATCGTCTCTTTCTCTCCCGTTTTCGCACATGGGCCACAGGAAGCTTGCACCTTTCTCTTGCCGTCGGTGGGATGGCAGCTCATTCCCAGGTGCAGCTCCCTTTGCAGCTGCCAAAGGCCTCGTCAGCCAGACTCTCACCTGTGTGCTCTTTTGAGGCGTGAATCAAATGCCATCAACTCTGTCCCACGAATGGTAGGGGACACGTGTCCAGTTCTCTGGGTGGTGCCACTGAAATCTTGGCTCGAGTCAGCACACACCATCCCTCACCCCCTTCGGAGGGGTGGGGGACACTACTGCAAAGTTTTCACCCTCTCCCCATTTGCCTTCCCAACCTGTTTTCTATCCTCAGTGTGAGCGAAGAGTTCGAGAATTGGGTGAGCAGCCCACGGCTGTCTACTTTGAGGGCTCTCTTGCAGCTCAGTTTGGAATTCAGTAACTATTGCATCTTGATGCTTTATATCTTGCTATGTGGGTCTTTGCCAAATGCTGCTGCTCTTTAGTTGCCCATTTCCTCACTTAAGGAGGAGATATTAAAATGCTGATTGGAAGCTCTCTGGATAGAGGCCCAGCTTGGTGACTGGGAGACTCAGCTGTATGGTCCTCAGGGAATATGCTCTGGCCATTTTTCTGGGAGACCCCTAAATAGTAACACCTTAGGTCTTTTATCTTGCGTCAGTTTTACCAAGGAGGTATTCTCTCTGCCAGTATTCTGAAGGTGAAAAAAGGGAAATGATTTCACCATTCAGCATTTCCACTTTTATTTCATTCCCATTTTTCCATAGAAAGCTTCAGCTCTTTCCTCCTGGTGCCCAGTATCCCCTGGTCATTGAAACGCTGCGGTTTGACATCACCGGAAATGATCCTGCATAGTATGGTGGGGTGGGAGATACGTCCTAACAACTTGACACTTTCAACCAATCCTATTTCCAGTCTGAAGACTATTTGATGCATTCAGTCCTGAGCCCCTCTGATGTCAGGGAGCTCAGGACGTTTTGAGTATTATTGGCATCCACCCTCTGTGGAGATACAAGATTCCATCTTTATTTCTGCCAAGCTAATTGGCACTCTTCACCCACTTTAAATTCTGGAAATGTCGTTGCTATCTCATCAGTGGCATCTCCTTTCCTTTCCCCTTTTTCTTTCTAGATAGTTCTCTTTTAAAGATCATGTTAGTGATGTTTTATGAGGGAGTGAAACTAACGCACATGCCCTGCCCTTCAGCAGGAGACTCCCCTAAATGTCAGACATGTTATCATGTATACTCCTAACTCTTAGTCATTGAATCCCATCCACAGCCTCGAAGGAGTCATTTTCTTCCACATTTTAGCTAGTTATAGATGGAGATCCTGGGCCTCCAGGGAGGCAAGGAGATTTTCTTAAAGTTATACACCTGCAAAGTCCAAGAGTTGGAATTTGAACTCGGGTTTCATTTCTGCAAGTTGCATGTTTTTTCCCACATCACCCATATTTCCTACATCACTGTAATTACCTCTTGACAAAAGCCTCATCCTTCTTCTTCTGCTGGGCCACTTTCTTTCTTGGTACTAACATGACATATTTTACTGGAGGGTAAATTCAGACACAGTGTCCCTGACATAACTCACTAACAAAGTGCTTTGTAGTAATTTGCTTGTTCACTGAAGCCTGTTTGGGGCTTTTCACAAGCCATTAGGTATTGCATTTCTAGATTGCAATGTATTTAAGCAGCATTTTTCACTGAGATTTATTCAGGAGCATCTGAAATGGTGTCATGGAAAATTTATGTTGTATTGGTAGCCGCTGTCTGTTAGCTGAGTAGGACAGTCGACAGGTGGAAATAGCTGTGAATGATGATGGTGTGGGATCTGCTTGAGAGCAACAGGTGCAGCCTTATTTTTTTTAAAAGATTTATTTATACAAACTGGGGTACAGTACAGAGGCATGGGGCGGCAAGAAGGTTCACCAGAGACAGAGTGGGGAGCAGAACAGGCAGATGGACGGAAATACACTGCTGAGGGGAGCAGCGGGCGAGGCAGGAGAGGTCTGCTGCACCATGTGGGATTCTCCCCGGCCGGGCATCGAACTCGCATCGTGGGCTGCCGACAGCTCCACAGCGCAGCTCTCAACTGCTGCACCACCAGGGAGACCCTGCAGCCTTATTTCTATCTAGAGAAAGACAAGCCATGAAGAGACATGAGTCAGATATAAAAACAATATCCTGTCCACGGGGCGACCGCAAAGCAGCACAAAGGCAGCTGCTCCCCAGTATTCGTGATGTGTATCTCTTCTAAACAGACAGGCTGATGGGTCCTCTATGAACCCACATAGCAATGTGACTTTAAACGAAATCACATTGCAAACATATTTCTGGACACGCTGACCGTAATAATAAACATCTGTTAGTCAAGTCAGAAGTTCCTCTTGGACACCACTTTGGTTTTTATCCCTTGCTTTCTATTAATGGGTCCCCTACCGTATGGTTAGTTCATTAATTGGGTGGCGTCCTGCCTTACCCCAGTCACATAGTCACACACATGCAGTTTCTCTAATGACAGCCTACCCACCGCGCCTTCTGGGAAATTAAATTCATCTGCATTTTCGTTTCAGTTCAGAGAACTCCTCTTTGAAGCTCAAGTGTCTGAGCCCATGAGGCCCCGCATCCTCCCTGGGGACTAGGTCCTCAGCACCTACGTGTTCCTTTTTAATTGTTCATTATCCAGGCCAGCCAGGTGCTCCCTAATTTCCCCTGTGGCAGAGAGCCTCCCCACAGTGTGAACACCCCCCGTGTCTCAGTGACACCTCTAATTGTTAGTGTTTCTCATCTGTCCTCCAGGGGTAATTGGGCCCAGAGAGAGCCTCCAAGAAAGTAAGTGCAGAAAGTTTCTCCGTTTATTGGATTTCTAAATGCAGGGATATCGCAGCAAGTTTGGCTGATTGCTTTTCATTCCTCTCCTGAGACTCATCTTAGTTGAAGCAGAGGCTGTTATTTCCCTGCTGTCTCATTCTTGAGAACAGCCACCCTGCACAGGTTGAGCTGAAGGTCACTCCTAGGTCACTTAGCATGTCTTATCGTTTTCTCAGGTAACACCTTACAGGCAAGCTCGACTTTATGTCATTTACTTTAGGAAGCATCGACATCACCCAGGGAACTTGTTGGAAATGCAGATTCTCAGGCCCTATTCCAGGTCTACGGAGTCAGAAGCTCTGGGCAGAGGGCCCAGCAATCTGCATTTTGACAAGCTCTCCTGGTGATGGATGCATGCAAGGTTTGAGAACTACTGTGTTGCACAAAAGTAGGAAAGGTGGTGATGGGCGTTGGTTTGTTGTCTTAAATAGTAGGCCTTCCTGCATCAGTTGCAGATGATCAGATTCTAGAAATTATTTGATAAAGTGAAAAATAAAGTGAGTTCTTTCTTCTGTGTCTCAAGAAGAATAGAGGGCAACTTGTAAAATTATGAGCTTACTCTTAGATCGATAAGCCTTGGCAGACTGTTAATGGTCTTTGTAAAGAAAACATAGTTGAACCAGGCAAGGCATGTCAAAAAGTGACCAGAGATAATGGACAAAGTGAAGCTATGACCTGGGTTCTAATCCCTGACTGCTTCTCCTTCCTTCCTTCCTTCTTTCCTCCCTCCCTTCCTCCTTCCCTCCCTCTCTTCCCTTCTTCCCTTCCCCCTTCCTCCCTCCCTCCCTTATCTGGATGCTAGTATCAAAGTGGATTTTTAGAAAAAAAGAAGGTTCTTGTCCAGGTCCAGGCTGCTTTCTAGTTTACTGTGCTTGCTTTGCTTGTGTGCAGATTTAGTGGGGGTGTAGGTAGAGCTCTCATCATTCGCAGAATTATTGGGTAATATCTGGGCTCAGCTGGTTCTGTCTCTTCTCATAGGTCAAGGTCAGAAGGCACTAAGTCAGGAGTGTGACACCCGAGTTAGGCTAGTGAGGTGAGGCCTAGATTGGAATTTAGCTCCCTGACTGACTAGTCGGTTATACTAGAGCATGTCATTTCTCTGAGCCTCCCTGTCCTCATTTGTTAAATGTGAGGGTTGCTGTGAAGAGTCTAATTTCAATTTAGTACCCTAGGTAGGGCCATTGGTTGGAGCCAGTATGAAGCAGGAGATGTCTAAATGGGGTTGCTGATAGTCATTTTCATGTGAGGCAGACTTTCCAAGTAAATGCTAAGGAAGTTTCCTTGCAGAAAAGTTGTCCTGTTTTTTATATATCCTCGTTAATCCTGGAGTGAGGCTTTAAAGGAAAATTTAATGTATAAAAGAGAAAGTAAAAATTCAACTTGTGAAAGAGAAAGCATTTATACTTACCTAGCTTCAATTAAGTACCAACATTTTGTCAAACAGATTTCCTCTAATCCCCACCCAGTCATCACCCTTTTTTCTTGCTGAAATGTTTAAGTAAATTCTAGAAATTATGTAATCTTACCATTAAATACTTTTGCATGCATCATCTTTAAGGACTTTTTAGCAAAAATAACTTCAAACAATGAAATCAATAACTATTCCTCATTATCACTGAGACCCATGTCCACATTTCTCAAATTTCTACAAAAAGCCCCCAAAAGCCAAAGTAACTCTTAGAGAAAAGAAGAAAAATGGAGGTATCACACTCCCTGACTTTAAACTATACTACATAGCAACAGTAATCAAAACAGAACCAGACCAATGGAATAAAATAGAAAGACCAGAAATAAGCCCACACAGATGTGGATAGTCAATCTTTGACAAAGGGGACAGGACCATCCAGTGGAGAAGGAAAGCCAGTTCTAACCAGCTGAAGTTGGCTCAAACCAGCCCAAATTGGTCCCGAATGGTTGAAACTGGTCCTGACTGGCTGAAACCGGTTCAAACCGGCTGAAACTAGTGCTGACTAGTCTGAATTGGCCAGTTCCGACAGGTTCAAACCAGCTGAAACCAGTTCCAAGTGGCCAAAATTGGTCCTGACTGGTTCAAACTGGCTGAAGCCAGTTCCAGCTGGCTTGAACTGGTTCCTACCAGTTCAAACCGGTTCTGACAGGTTCAGACTGGCCAAAACTGTTCCGACCAGCGGAAACCAGTCCCGACTGGTTCAAATAGGTCAAGGCCAGTTTCCACTGGTTCAAACTGGATCCGACCAGCTCGAACTGGCTGAAACTGGTTCTGGCCAGCTGAAACCGGTCCTGACCAACCCAAACAGGTTCTGACCGGTCCTGACCAGTTTAAACTGGCTGAGGCCAGTTGCGACTGGTTCAAACAGGTTCTGACTGGCTCGAGCTGGCTGGAACTGGTTCCGACCAGCTCGAACCGGTTCCGACCAATTCAAACCAGTTCTGACTGTTTCAAACCAGCTGAAACTGGTTCTGATCAGTCAAAACCGGTCTCAACTGGTTCAAACTGGCCGAGGCCAGTTCCAACCGGTTCAAACCGGATCCAACCAGCTCCAGCTGGCTGAACCCGGTTCTGGCCTGCCAAAACCGGTTCTGACCAGTCCTGACTGGATCAAACTAGCTGAGGCCGGGTCCGACTGGTTCAAACTGGTTCCAATTGGCTCGAGCTGGCTTAAGCTGGTTCTGGCCAGCTCAAACCTGTTCCGGCCAGCTGAAACTGGTCTCAACCGGTTCAAACTGGCTGAGACCAGTTCCGACCAGTCCAAACCAGCTCGGACCAGCTCAAGCTGGTCGAAACCGCTTCTGGCCAGCTCAAACTGGTTCTGGCCAGCCGAAACCGGTTCTGACTGGTTCAAACCGGCTGAAACCAGTTCCGACTGGTTCGAACCGGTTCTGACCAGCTCAAACCGATCCCAACTGGCTGAAACTAGTTCTGGTTAGCTCGAACTGACTGAAACCAGTTCTGACTGGCTCAAACAGGTTCTGACCTAGTCAAACCTGTTCTGACTGGTTCAGACCAGCCAAAACTTGATCCGACTGGCTGAAACCGGTTCCAACTGCCTCAAACCGGTTCCGACCAGCTCAAGCCACCTGAAACTGGTCCTGACTGGCTGAAACTGTTCCCAAGCTGGCTGAGGCCGGTTCAGACTGGTTCAAACCGGTTCAAAACAGGCTCAACCTGGTTGAAACTGGTGCTGGCCGGCTCAAACCGGCCGAAACTGGTTCTGACAGGTTCAAACCAGCTGAAACCAGTTCTGACTGGCTGAATTGGTTCCGACTATTTCAAACTGGTTCTGACCAGCTGAAACCGGTTCAGACCAGTTCAGATCGGATGAGACTGGTTCAAACCTGCTCTGGCCAGCTGAAACTGACTCCAGCCATTTCAAACCAGCTGAAACCCTTTTGGACCTATTCAGATAGTTTCTGAATGGTATAAACTAAAATTGGCTGTAACTGCTTTAGAAAAAATAATGACAATATTAAAGAGAAGTATTAGTCAACTTTTCAAACACTTGTAAGGAATTTGTAGAAATGTCAGATTTTTAAAAATATTTGTAATTTACCAAAAGCTCTTAAAGAGGTATCATTGTTTCCAAGAATAATCTTAAAATATTTACCAGCTTTTGGAAAAAAAATTAATGAAAATAGGTACTTATAGGTTGGATTATGATTCAAATGCATGATTAAAATGATAATTTAAAATAATTTTGAAGAAAACAAAGGAAATCTATAGACTGAGAGAAGGTATCTGCACATCACATATCTGAAAAGGGGTTGATTTTCAATATATTTGAAGTACTTATATAACCCTACAAGAGAAAAACAAACAACCCAAACACAGTCTTAAATTATGTCATTTACTTGGTTTGTTTGAATCAGGATCTTAGCAAGGTATATGCATTGTAGCTGACATTTTTTTTCTCTCAAACTTAAAAGTCTGTAACAATCTTTGCTTTCCCACATTTTTATACCATTGATTTATTAAGAAACTAGAACTGGGGGCCTCCCTGATGGGCGCATCGGTTAAGCGCTGTGCTGTGGTGCTGTCAGCTGCAGTGACGTAAGTTCGATGCCCATCCAGGAAGATTCCCACATGGTGCAGCAGACCTCTCCTGCCTTGCCTGATGCTCCCCTCAGCAGTGTATTTCTGTCAATCTATCTGCCTGTTCTGCTCCCCACTCTGTCTCTGGTGAACCTCTCACTGCCCCACGCCTCTGGACTATACCCCAGCTTGTATGCATAAAAAAAAAAAATCTAAAAAAAAAAAAGAAACTAGAACTGATGTTCTGTAAAGTGTCCTCATATCTTTAGTTAATTAACTGCTTTCTCATGATGTTGTTTAATCTATTTGTTTTAAACAAACCACCCTCCTCTTCTGTATTTTGGTAAACTATTATCTTAGATCTAGAGACTTGATTAGGTTGAGGTTCAATATTTTGGGGAGTGAGGGGTAATAATAGGTTACAGAGGGTAGATTCTGTGTACTTTTTGTTGAATCACATCAAGAGGTTAGTTATGACTCATGCCTGCTTTTACTGATGCTAAGCTTAATCACTGGGTTCAAGTAGCGTCAGCCTGATTTCTCCATTTGAAAGTTTTCTGTTGATGATTGTTGCCTAAATTGAATGATCTAAGAGTCTATATCATAAAATTTTGATTGATTTCTACATTTATTAGCTGGAATTATATAAAACGTAATTTTCTATCACCAACTATATGCTTATCTTGAAATACATCCCACACAGAAAAGGTGGGCTAAATGTTTGACCATTCCCTTTATAAGAGTAATCTTAAGAGTAATGAGTGGTTTCATTGGCAATACCTAGTGGAGACTAATGAGGTTTAATTTTCTAAATGTAATTATGAACTATGGAGTTACATATAGTTGCCGTTCTGATGAATTGCAGTAGTTTTTTTTTATGCTTAAATTGCTTTATGTGAGTCATAGTCCCGTCCAGTATGTTACTATATCCTTTTGATGTAACACTAATAATCTCCAATGTCTTTCTGTCTTCTTGACACAACAGGATGTATCAGACTTATCTTGTCAATCCTGTCCCATTGTTGGAATCATCTATTTCTTTAAGGAGACTGGCTTTCAGTGGGAAATTAATGTATCTAAATGTATTAATCTTTAGCTTGCTTTTGGAATTTGAGCCTATTTGTGACAATTTTCTCATTCCCTGATTCAATAGGATTTCATCCATTTATAATTCGAGTATTGTGTGGTTTGAATGATTAAATCATTTAGATATCACATCTGCTTGGAAATTATTATTTAATAGTACTTTATTTTCAAACATGAGGCACTTTTCCCCAGATGTTGTTTTAGATACTGGAGATACATGGCAAGACCAACGGTATCTAAGTTTCTCTCAGAGTTAGCATTCCAGTGAAGGAAGACAGACCACATGGATGATTTCAGATAATGATAAATGCTGTAAAAACAACTAAAAAAAGATAAAGGGAAACATGCTAGCTGAAAAGTTGCTTTTATGATAAGCTGATGTTTGGGCTCATGTCTGAATCACAAGAGGAGACTAGCCCTATCCAGTCCTGGACAGAGCAGTCCAGGTTAAGGGAATGCCTAGTAGAGAGGCAGATAGAGGACTAGACCTTCACACTTATTTTTTTTTCTTTTTTTTTAATTGTTATTTATGTCTTTTACATTTTGTATTCCCCTTGGGCAGCCCACCACCAATTCACCCGTGATCCATCTCCATGGTCCCCTGTATTCTCCTCTCCCTTCACACTTATTAAATGCCTGTTATGAGCCAGGCACAAAGCAGACATACCCTGCCTGCGGTATCTGCTGTACTTCTTGTAACAACCCTTTGAAGTAGGTCCCTACGAATAACCCTACTGTGAATATGAGGACACTGAGTTTGGGGGGCTTCAACCAGTGGCCTCTTCTGCCTCTCCAGCATGCCTCTATAGTCTCCAGCTGCCATGCTGAATCCTCGATTTTCTCTCTCCAGGCTTTCATGAGAAAGACAAGAAGCCATACTGCCGAAAGGACTTCTTAGCCATGTTCTCTCCCAAGTGTGGTGGCTGCAACCGCCCGGTGCTGGAAAACTACCTTTCGGCCATGGACACCGTCTGGCACCCAGAATGCTTTGTTTGTGGGGTCTGTATATGCAGTTATCTTTTGGATTTAGGGGAAATCAGGGGTTCTCTGAGACAGACCTGCAGCTGGTCCGAGGGAGCACAGCTCGGGGGGGAGGACTCAACACAAGCTTTCTGAACACAAAACCCAGCATCTGGCATGGGCCTTTGCTTGTCCATTTTGCAAGTGGGTGATGTTCTTGCCTCCGTGGGTCAAGGATAGAAGAGAATCCCCGCAATGTGGCACGTGGCTGGCAGGGATTTCAAGGCTGAAAGGTATGTTTTGCAAATGTCTTACCTCTTGACATCTGGCTTGACTTTCTTTCTCTTCTCTCTTCCCCCAGGACTGCTTCAGCAGTTTTTCGACCGGCTCCTTCTTTGAACTGGATGGACGGCCCTTCTGCGAACTCCACTATCATCACCGCCAAGGCACGCTCTGCCACGGCTGCGGGCAGCCCATCACTGGCCGCTGCATCAGTGCCATGGGCTACAAGTACCACCCCGAGCACTTTGTGTGTGCTTTCTGTCTGACCCAGCTGTCGAAGGGCATCTTCAAGGAACAGAACGACAAGACCTACTGTCAGCCCTGCTTCCTTAAGCTCTTCTCAGTGTAACCCCAACCCAACCTGGGCCCCACAGGGCGCTGTGACCCACCCCATAGCAGGGCTCACTCGCCATAGCTGACCTTCTGTCCAGCGGGTTAACAGAACATGCGAAGGCGGGCAAATCAGGGCCTTCTCGATGTTTAGACAACTGGGCTTGTCTAAATTTTCATTTTTTATGCTTATTTTTCTAAAAGATCAGGTGCTTGCATTTAGGTCTGGACCCTGCTCTCTAGTCCCTCTGCAGAGACATTTCCCACATGTACATTTTCATTGCACCCATGTTTTCACTGGTTTCTCCACTTCACCGCTGTCAAATGCTTCTCCTGGCCTCTTCCTCGTGGTCCTCGCAACGGTCCCTATGCAAGCTTCCCTCATTTCCCGTATTCACTGCTGTGGATTTCCTCCTTGCCCTCTGGAATCCTGACACACTCGTCAGCTCTATACATGCCCCTTTGGTGTAGTTCTCTTTTTTAAGAGGAAACTGGGCCACTCTGAGGAAAAATGTCAGTGGTAATTACAGCAGCCTCATAATCTGTTTGGAGACAGAACTCCACTTCGGGTGTTATATGCTGAGCGCTCCCTGTGACACATCTGTGTGTCTTTTGTTTACTTCCATATAATAGGTACTTTCTATTTAATCAAAAGAAATTTAAAAATTAAATTTGAGAAGGATTCCTACCCACTAACTTCGCTTTTAATTTAGGCTTGTAATATCCATGTTTTTTTTTTTTGCACTAAGTTGATCAAATCATTTTAAAAGATAATAAAATTGCTTTCATTACTTTGTTTAATGAGGAGAAAAAGTGGATCTCCATTGGGCAGGTAGAGATTCATGCTTGTGGATGTATTCCTAGCTCCAAATGCATCAAATGGCTATTAAATACGTTCTGTTTTCTTTATATCAATTATAGATTAATAAAGTTGTTTACATATAAAAAGTACATTTTCTTTGACTTGTCTCATGAAGACATAAAAGGTGGCTGTTCTTAGTACATTTCTGAGGAAAGAGGCTATAAAAGAAACTTTGATCATTTTCAAGTTTGGATTAGGGATCCAAGCCCCAAAGGAAAATTGCCAATTATTTGTTCCTCTGCAAAATATTTGTAGAAAAGCACATTTGTAGAAAAGCTGATCATGTTATTAATAAAGACCAGACTCTTTCATGTCCTATTTCCAGTAAGCTTCAGAAGTTGCTGCCTCAGAAGATGCAGATAAGATCTACATTATGCTTTTCTTACCACAGTCTTAAAAATAAATGTCACTTGTTATTAAAAACAAACAAACAAACAGAATTTAAGTTACTGAGGAAAATGCAAACTTCTTCATTGGAAGTGTTTTTAAAAAATGGTATAGAGGGCCTCCTTGGTGGTACAAGGTTAAGTCTCAACACTATGAAGCTCTCTGTAGCCACTGCAGCATGAGTTCTATCCCCAGCCAGGGAGCTTCCCACATGGTGCAGCAGACCTCTCCTGTCTCCCTGCTGCTCCCCTCAGCAGTGTATTTCAGTCAATCTGCCTGTTCTGCTCCCCACTCTGTCTCTGGTGAATCCTCTCACCACCCACACCTCTGGCCTACACCCCAGCTCTTGTATGCATAAATAAATAAATCTTTAAAAAAAAAAGGTACAGAAATTGGTGACTTTAGATTACTATGGGAAAGAACTTCCTGGAAAACAGTTGGATTAAGTGATTCTGGTCAAGCTTTGTCTTTTGTTAGAATGAATGAGAAAGTGGTTTTGAGAATTAAAAGGAAGCAGTAACAGTTAAATCTACAGAATAAAATGGAATTAACTCCAAATGTGGCCAAGCTATGAGGAGGCCACACAGAGAGGGGACCATCTGGCCTCTGTCCAGTTCAGCTGAGCAGCCCAGACTAAGTAAAACCTGCCTTCAGCTTCTGAACAGCTCCTGCCAGCCCTCGGTGAGGTCACAAGCAGGTGTGGACCTGGGAACCATCCGGCTGCCTGGGCAACTTGACAAAGTAAACTTGGGGCTTTAGCCCTTTAAAAAGAATGCCCAAAGGCTAAAGCTGTTTTTAGGATTAGCTATTTTGAGATTTCAGTAGAATCTAAATATTTTCAAATGTCAGAGAAAAGCCAGAGTCTCGAAGGTGCAATTAAGAAAATTTGAGTCTTCTTACAAGGAATATAAGTGGTTTTATTTGTTCAAAAAGTGATGCTGCTTTCAGAATAGTGTTTTAATAACAAGGAAACCATTCACAAGGAAAAGTTTCCCTTTGAAATTAACCAGAAACGCTATTACTCAAACGGATCATCTATCTTTTGGTTCTGAGAACCTTCAACTATAAAAAAGAAAGACTCACTTTCAAAGGACAGGGCTTTTCTACCAACGAATAAGTGTGAGTTGGTGAGTGTGTGTGTGTGTGTGTGTGTGTGTGTGTGTGTGTGTGTGTGTTCACCACCAGCAGGAGAGAATGTCCCGGTGCTGAGAACACAGAACTCAAAGGAGAAACAGGAATCTATTGGAATCTACAGGAATCCAGTGGAGGAGGATGAGAGAATCTCAATCTCAATCTCTTTCTCTCTC
>PVIJ01023080.1:0-14899 GCA_004024925.1 Scalopus aquaticus | reverse complement strand
GTTCGATGCCCAGCCAGGGAGAATCCCACATGGCGCCGCAGACCTCTCCTGCCTCGCCCGCTGCTCCCCTCAGCAGTGTATTTCTGATCTGCCTGTTCTGCTCCCCACTCTGTCTCTGGTGAACCCTCTCGCCGCCCCACGCCTCTGGCCTGAACCCCAGCTTGTATGTATAAATAAATAAATCTTTAAAAAAAAAAAAAAAAAAAAAACAAAACCTAAGGTCTAAGTGGGAGAAATAATAGGAGGGCTCTACTCAGTGGAAAAACTGGAAGTCATTGTTCTAGCTTAGAATTTCTCAATGTAAATTATTCAGAAAATTATATCTGTGGGCTAACAGGTTCTATTAAAAACAAAAATAATTAAATGATCAAAAATGTTTAGTAACTGTTTAAAATAATTTGCCCTTTCTATGAACATCCAAAAGGGAAATAGGGGAAATTTCCCCAAACTGACCTTTTTGCCACAGGATATTCTTTTTTCTTTCAGGGAATCTGGCAAAACAAAAGTTCCATGGGAAATCACTTAGGTTTTTCTGAAATGATAGAGACAACAAAACAGATAAGACTGTCTGAAAACAAAACCACCCAGGTGCCCTTAGCTTCTGTTAGTACATTTTTACTCTGGTGGAATAATCTAGATGCCAGAAGCCTTTTTCTTTGGAGGTCTCTTCTGACTTAGTGACTTGTTGCTTTTAAGTTTCTTTTCTGACTATCGGTAGCCCCTGCTTTTCAAAAGTTTGCATTATGCTAAACTGCTTTTACAAAAACTTAGATTAGTAGCTATTTTTGTTAGCTGAAAAAAATGCAAACAGCGTTTTGACTTATATGACAAAAGAGGAATAGCAAAAATAGCTTTCAGCATTTGTTTTGTAGCAGCCATTCTAGAGCAGCGTGCACCTGAGCAGGGAGGGTGGTACTGCCAAGCTTCTTCCCTAGGAGCTACTTTATGCAGACTGTGTATTTAACATATCGTTTCTACTTTGCTATGTGTGTTAATGTTATTTTAGGTTTTATGCATTATTTGGTATGATTTGGCAGATTAGTTTTTGGGTCTGGGAATGCTCAAACTTTTTTCTAGACAAATTAATGATAATTACTTTTTCACTTTATGCCAGTTCAGATTGCAAAAAGTTTGCATTGAGTTAGTGGGGGATGTCTGTAGTGTTACAGTCTGTTTGCCCTGGATTAAGTTTTGTCTGCCTTTTCTTGCCACAGGTCCAGGAAAGTAAGGACATGCCTTTTTTCTTTAACTTTCAGAATGATTATGTCATGACTCAACTAAATTGCAGCACTCTGAGGGCCAAACGTTCTAGCAAGGAAACATAGTCCAGGCTGGCTATGGCATGAAGGGTCCTTGGAGCATGTGGGGAAAATGAATTAAACCATGAAGGTGATCTTGGGAAGATATCCATGAGTTAATCCAACTAAGTTTGGCATATTGGATAGTCATGGTATTTACAAGCAAATAGATGTGAAGTCTGAATCCCACCTTTGCCTAATGTTAGCTCATGAATTTGAACAATTTTTATATAACATTTTTAAGCCTCACCTTTCTCATTTGTAGTAAGAAGGCAACACTGCTAATTGAATTATTTAGAAGTTTAACATAATTTCACTTAGAAGTTTCTGGTGTATATTAAGTAGTAAAAATGATTTTTTTATTAATGAATTAAAATATAATTTTTTTCTTTTACGTCTTCTTGTCCCTACCATAGTCCTTTGAAACTATTTCTCCCCAACTCTCCTGCCTGTCACTCCCTTTAACTATAGACTTTAGAAAATGGTTCCATTTAAGTAATGTAAGGTATTTGTTTCCACAGATTTTTTTTTCCTCCAGTGCAGGATGTCTGATGATTGAAAACATAAATGAAACTAAATTCATTTCTCACAATGGATTTTCAAATAATGTGAAATAATATAAAGGAACTATTTCTAATGTGACCATCTCCCCAGCATTCCAGCTCGTGTCCTCTAACCCTAGACCCTACACTCAATATTCATTCTTCTGGGAACCTAATGAAACTTCTGCTCCAATGCTTTTGATAATAGAAAGTAACAGCACATTATACTTCTGAAATTTTAATATTTAAAATGAAGTATTCATTTAATTTTTTTCTATCTCCTTAAAAATATAAACCAAAATTTCCATTTCATTTTTTCTATTTACTAATATAAACCAAAGTGAATTATGTGATAAAAATACTAATTGTGAGCAGCAGAAATATGTGTGAAATTCAGGTCTGTCACTAAACTCACACAGTGATTGCTCATACTGAAATTTTATGTAAATGTTGTATATTAAAGAATGAAATCATTTAGTCTCACTTAACTATATATTGAAAAATTGCAAATATTCAGTGCCCCCTGCTGTTTGAAGTTATTTATATGCCAAGAAATATTGATTTCTCTACTATTTGCCAAACCTTTAGTCATATGTTACTATACAAATAGTTCCACCAAAAGACAGTTCTACTCATCTGTGCTTTTCTACATGGTTCTTATACTTTTCTGGAATTTGGTCTTTTCTTACCTATCTCTCCCCGGATTTAGGTACTTTAAGGCCTATCCATTACTGTCTCCTCAAGGCCTATCATATGTATCATCTGGCATAGCCAATATCTTAAGATTTGTTCGATGAATGAATATCTGAATAAATGTCTTTGTAGAATCCCAATGTGGGAAGTTTTCATATCCCATTTCCAAACAGAAATCACATGCACAGTAATACTCCTGGCAGTGGGATATATAATCTCTAATGGAACAATTTGAGTAATTTTGAATCTATTATACAACTCATCTCATGTGTAACAAGTTCAGAATTTAAGAAATGTTGAGTTATGCTACTCCCAAATCTAACATTGATATCTGAAAATAACATTCTCTTGTTTGTCTTCTACCAAAGAAAAAAACGTAAATATAGTCTTATATCCATTTATCATTTTATCACATCTGCATGGAGTAATTCATTCCTGACATTTTGTCTTATTTTAGACTAAACCGCAGCAGGTATTTTAACAGATATTTTATGCTGTATTTAAGGTCATAGGACCTCTATGGCTTAGACTCTAGCCTTTTTATTCAGAAGAGACCCAGGCAGTGAAACTGTGGAAATTATTAGAATCAATTTCATCTAGAATCTGGTCAAATGTTCCTATGTCTGTTTTCATAGGTAAAACATGAAGAATGCTGAAAATGTAGCAGAGACCAGAGAAAGCTCATTTCTGGAGCTGTTGAACTGCAGATCAAATTCAGAGTGTGAGGTAAGAAAACTGAGGACGGTGATCCAAATGTTATATACCATTTTTATTATTGTTCTTCCTTCGCCTGACTAAATTCCCTATTAATGCTCCAACTTTGGAACAAGTACATATATTTGCAGCTTCTTTCACAGGACACTTGGATGAGATATCATCTTTACATATATTAAAAATCCAAATCCTAGAGAAATATATTCCTATCATTTTCATGAATACCAATGAAATATAGGTATTTCTCCAAAGTTAAGAGTTATAAAAAGTTAAACTGATCAATAAGGCTTATATTTAGGCCCCCAAACATATGTGAAACATATGGCACTCAATAAATCCTTAATAAGCAGGAGCCAGCAGTTGTAACACAATAGATGAAGCTGACGGGCTTATTATATCAATTTGATGAAGGACCTTTTTATAGACTCTACTTTGTTTTTTTAGATAATTTTATTTTGACAAATTTATATAAAATTCATGAAAACAGTTTGGAAAGACTGTTGAGTTCATCTATTCAGTGAGTCGTACATACCGAATTCATTTTGCTTCTCTAGCAATTATTTTCATTGATCCCTTAAATCTATAAACACATTAACAGTAATGTTGGTGTTTTTTCAAAAACTGGACAAAACAATTCCATAGCTAATGATGTTTACATTTTAAACCACAACAGATTTCCACATTAATAAAGCTAGTGTTTAGGCAGATGATAACGACAACACATGGGGAGGAAAACGTGTAATCTTCTTTGACTTTCAAATATATCTTTACATATTTTCAAAGCAGGAGCTGAAGTTGCTCGTTTTGCTTCTTTGTGAGTTAGACCCTGGACAGCCAATGGAAATTAAAATGCTTTCAATTAAAATGTTATTTATGTCACTAAAATGAGCAAACTGGAAATATTTCTTATATTTCAGGATTTAAATAGTAGGAGGAGCTCTCCAATCACAAAATAGTAGTTGGCTTAGACTTTAAACACATATCAAAAGTTTAGTCATATTTAGGGCATAATTAAGGCAGTGACTTACTTAGTGAAGAAATAAAATGAGGAAGATAATCTCTTTTTATATCCAGTGACACATTACTGGTGAACGTTCCTTACTTAGTTCAACCTGACTTCCTACCAACAAACAACATGTAATTGGGATGTTCATGGATTGATACTGGATGAGCTTAATAAAGGGTTCTACTTCTGCACATCTCTGGAATTAAAACAAAAGACACCAAACGTACAATTAACAGCTGGAGATAACTTATAATTTACCAGAGCGCAATAGCAGTTTTTATGTTACTCCATTGTACTTCATATATTGGCCTATTTGCTGAGGATTCTGCCTGGGAAAGCTGTAAGTTTCTACTTGCTGGATTGAGATGTCATTTTCTGTGACCTCTGAATGTCAGTGATAAAGCTTTACTGTCGCGGAAACATGGGCACCACATTGCCTTTTTACCGTTAGAGATGTTGTCGTTTGCTTCTCGCAACAGAAACGCCTGTGGGTTGCACCACAGCGGAGACACAGTTTGTCAAACGTCCTTAATCAGCAAACACATCAGAGAATATAGTCACGCTTGGAGCATCCATCTCTGTGAATCACACTTTATTCAGCAAAACACTCTGCCAAAGACATCACGGAAATAATAATTTGATGTGGTAAAAAGAACAATGCTACATACATCAAGGGAAAGAACAGCAACACTTGAGATTTTTCTTATACACACAGCTACTGTATGTACTAAATACTTTGTGTGAACATTTTAATAAAAAATAAGGAGTTTTAGGGGCCTCCCCGGTGGCGCAGCGGTTAAGCGCTGCACTGTGGAGCTGTCGGCAGCGGTGACGCGAGTTCGACGCCCGGCCGGGGAGAATCCCACATGGTGCGGCCGACCTCTCCTGCCTCGCCCGCTGCTCCCCTCAGCAGTGTATTTCTGATCTGCCTGTTCTGCTCCCCACTCTGTCTCTGGTGAACCCTCTTGCCACCCCATGCCTCTGGCCTGTACCCCAGCTTGTATGTATAAATAAAAAAAATAAATCTTAAAAAAATAATAATAATAAGGAGGTTTCAAGTAATGGAGAGAATTTCAATATGTTGCATATACTCAAATTTAATAGTTTTAAAAACAGGGAAATTTAAGGCCAGAAGCCTAGGCTATAATGTCATTAAAATTATAAAAATGCTCTCTCTACTACATGGAAATACCTCCTAAGAAAAAGCACAGGTGCAGAAACATAGGCACATATATCAATATAACGTCTAAGTATTGAAAGATTTTCAGTACTTACACTTTAACCATTATACAGATCAGCAAAAATATTCATCATTTCATGCTATTTGATGAGCAGTGGATTATAAAACGATATCTTTCGTATAAATAAATTAAAAATAATTTTGAAAAAGTTTGTTAATGAAATAAAACCTCAAGTGATAGACTAGGGCTCCAGGCTAAGTAGATTAAAAATTGAGTCCAAGGCTTTTTTCTATATATAAGGTCTTTTTAAAAAAATTTTATTTCTTTGTGAATATCTGCTGTGTCTGTGTTTCTTTTTTTTAGCTTTATTTTACATTTATCTTTTTAATCTAAATGCTATTTGTGGTGGCTTACAAGAAAGAGAATATACTTATTTTTAATATCTATTATGTTAAGAAATATTTTATATATGTTTATGTGTATATATGACTGAAACATGGGAAGGAAATATATATGTGAGGAAATACTATGAAAAGAGCACATATAAAGTCACTCTAGAAAAATATACATTATAATGTATATAATGTTGGACTGCAGATTTGATTCTGAAATTCCTGAGGGGTGAAACAAAAAGTGAAATGTGCCGGGTTACAAATTTACATTATATATTGTCTACATCTCATCACAAATGCAGAGCAGAGAAGTATAAAATGTGAGAAGACAAATTCCAAATATAGCAGATAAAACAGTAAATCTAGCAGACTAAATAAAATGTAATGTTTTTAGCATTTGAGGAAAAAAAGATAATATGTTTATATACATCTCATGAAATGATGTCATAGAAATGAAAGCAGAAGCTGGCAATATAGGCCTGAATATATGACCTTGAATGAACATACACAGCAAGATGTTTGACTTACTGAGATCGCACACTAAATAATCCTTTTTTTACTCTTAAAATAAGTCTGTGTAATTTCTGGGATAAAGAGGACTCAGGTGTTCTGAAACTGGGAAGTATAATTTGGGTTAGCGGGAAAATATATTCAACTTTTATAACTGATCAAGTTTTCTACTTTTCCTCCTGAATCATAATTTAATCAATCAATATTTATTTTCTAAGATAGTTTCCATTTTTCCTAAAATTTACCTCTCTATAAGGATATTATTCATTATATTCTCTTACAAATATTAAAATAGCTACAGTTATGTCTCTTTTTATGTTTTTTCTCTATTATGTTCCTTGTTTTTTAATTTGTTTTCTTCCATCTTTTTGAAATAATCTTTCTGGAGGAGCACCTAGATTATTCATCTTTTCAAAAATTTGTAAATTAGGATGCACTAATTTAAAACACTTCTTTGAAGAGTCACAGTTTGCATTACAAATTTGTATTTTGTCTTTGTTGAGTTATACCATTGTTTCTTTTTTTCTCTGCTACTCTTTATTATTTCACTCTATTTTTCTTTGACTAATTCCTCTGCTTTTGTTTTTCTTTGACCAACAGCTTCCTAATTCTCTTGGAAAAAACAATTCTGCGCTCTGTTTTTATGAGTTTGGAGTGGGGAAGTGGTAGAACAATTACCTAGAATAATGAAAATTTGGGTAAATTTTATTCTTCTCCATGTTCCCCAAATGACTTAAGACCCCTGGATCTGCAAGGAAGCAACCTTGTTTATTCACCTGAAAAGTTAGGTATCCTGTAAACCAGGTGCCAAACTAGCTTTTCCAAGAGATACTTTGTAAGCATTGGCTTCAGAAAGGCATCCTTAGCTCTTTAGAAGTAACTGGTTATATCTGGTTCTGTGAGCATGATTCTCAAATATGATGTTTCAAAGCCTTAGTTATAAAACTAATGTTTCCAATTATGTTTGTTAACCAGGAGAACTGATTCCTATTAAATGCATGCAAATAATTATTTTGCCATGAAAGTAAGAATACTCAATAGGAATCTGTGAGTTCTGGAAGGAACGCACCAGAAGTAAAAGATAAATGTTTCATCTGTTTACAAAATTATAATCTGTTAAATTGTTATAAATTGTCGCTAGCTTAAGCGAAAGGAAAACTGAGTTCCTTAAATCTAGAAAATAAAACCTCAAACTATCATCTGTATGCCAAAGGAAACCTATAATAACCCTTCATAAATTCATTCAATCCTATGCAATTAATTCTTGAGCTTGGATCAGCGGTCTGGCGAACTCAGCTTCTCTGCTAAAGTTTGGACTAATGCAGACTCAATCCAGTGGTGTCCTCAAATTTATTTAAGCAAAGCTACAAGTCTGTGCTTTCTAATACTTAACAACATCCTTTCCACAGGTCTCAAATTTAGTCCTTTTCATTGAAAAGAAGCTTTCTGGTCTATAATTGCAATGGCTTTCCCGGAAACAGGACTTGAGAAAACTATCTAGGCCTAACAAAACACTTAACATAGAAACCATTAAATACCTGGTGATACTTAATTACACAAATAATGCAATAGACAAGGACATGTGACTGCTTCTGTGTCATACAGCATTTTCAAAAATTACTGAAATTATGACCAATAGCACCATACTGTTGTCAAACATCAGGCAAAGTAGACCATGAGTCAAAAGAACATTGACATCTCTATGAAATGTAGACACATGAGATGCTTATGTTAGCAGTGTTTTCCCCATGCATATTTAAACCAGGGAGGGTTAAGCATCTCTTCTTCCCATGAAACTCATTACATATTAAATGAACCTAATTATTTCTAGTCCCTCTCTTTCCACAAGGTGAAAGATCCTTTGTGATTTTCTAGAGAGCCTTTGGGAAATCTCAAAAACAGTTAGAGGTCAAGAAGATATCATTTAGTATTTTTTCAGAATGAAAAATTGCAAAAGTTATCAGGAGGCTTAAATACTTGGTTAAACAAGATTATGGGTCTCTGAGAAACAGTATTTGGCTACCTATTTAACCAAAGAGACTATAAAAGATTTCCAAAGTAAATAAAGAAGGAAACATGATTTTATAAAATCTTCGCTCTTTCAAACGCAAGAAGACTATCTTAAATAATTAAGGGCATGATAAAGGCAACATAAAAGCACAGAATATTATTCCGATCAAATACAGGCTCTGTGGCTCCTCCGCAAATCACTCAGATGATACAGAAAAAACACTTTACAACTTCTTATTAAAAGACAACTAATAATCCTGAAAGAAATTTGTCATTTTAACAGAGATCAAACCACATTCTCGTTTTGCATCAGTACAATATTTGATATTAAAACTAAAATAAAAATCTTATAATTAAGACTATCAAATCTAAAATGCCTTTTCTGAAAACCTTAAGCAACTTTGTCATTCCGTTCAGATTTTGCTTTACACTCCCTTTTCTCATTGAGCAACCAGACTTTATTTCAGGACAAAATTACTTATTGCTTAACAAAAGGACATTCTGCATCGCTTGCATACTTTAATTTTAGCATAAGTCTAAGGTTTTAAGGTATGTGTGATTAGCTAATTCATTCTTAATAAGAATAAAATATTGAATATACTGTCTTCATTTGAATGAAAAAAATCAAACATTTAATTTCTTTCAGAAATGATATTGTGAAGCAGTCTCAGAAATGGAAAAAGTGAGAAAAATATGTTATGGGGAAATCACTACCTAAAAATCTTGACAAATTAATTATCACCAGATTATAGAGTTTACTTGTTTGGTTTCCAAAATTTAATTCAAAGAAGATGCTCTCTTCTCACAGTATTCTGGATTACTTTTTATTTTGGTACATAATTCACTGGAAAAAATAAAATATTCTTAATAGAAATATATTTTCATCAAATATTAGTTACAAGAGCCTTTTAACTATATGGTATGAAAACTTAAATCTATATGCACTTCATGAAATGTGTGTCCTAAATTAATTGATACCAAAGGAGTCTTAAAATTATTGTCTGTTAAAGTTGACAGTTTGTGTTAACTATTCCACCTCCTTACTTTAAATTATATTTTATCCTTTGTCCTTCTTCAATACATTATTTTTCTAGTTCACTCTATTAGTAGGGATTTTTGTAACTGAACCTGAATATGGTTATGTTTCTTTTAAGAGCACAAGCAAAATTTTTTCCTTTCACGTATTCATGTTCATTTCCTCATTCTTTAGTATACTTTTACCATATTTTCTATACTACTTCGCATCCTCAAATTAATTACACATTCAGTTGTGACAATTGCAGTAAACATTGGAAAATATTTGGAGCACAGAGCAAATAGTAAACCTCCTTTTTGATTGAGTTTTATTTTAAATAATTTTCAAGTGTTTCAGACCACTTGAAAAAATTAAAATTTTTTCCTTTAAGAAAAAAATCCTGGTCCTCCCTGGTGGTACAGAGGTTAGCTGCAGACCTCTCCTGTCTTGCCCACCATTCTCCTCAGCATTGTATCGCAGTAGATCCACCTGTTCTGCTCCCCACTCTGTCCCTGGTGAATCATCTCATCCCCTGTACCTCTGGCCTACACCCCAGTTCTTGTGTGCATAAATAAATAAAAATAAACCTTTAAAAAAAAGAAAAAAATCCCTTTGTGGATTTTTTAAATGCAGCTATAACCAGATTCTGTGGTCCACTTGTAAATTTGAATTGATGGCAATATTTCTTTCAACACCTGGTTATTGTATTCCTCGATTCTCTAAGGAAAAAATCGAAGAATTTCTATTTTTTTCCTGAAGCAATCCAAATGTGAAGGATAAAAGAAGAGTGGCTAAGAAAGGGAATATAGGAGAAATTGGCTTTGCCCTATCAAACTCAACGGTTAGCGTGATACACGTTTACTGGAATGATGGTGATCTTGTGTGTAATGAGCTACCTAGGTCATATTTAGCTTTTAGTTTAAAAAAAAAAAGACAAAAGAACTAGTATCCCTTCCTAGTTGTAATTTAAAATCGGAAAATCGACTTGAATCCACATATTTAAAGTATTTTTAATCCTAAAATATTTAGAAACTGTTGACTGATAGCTTCTAACTCAGAATTGCTAAGGTGTTATTACCCAAGAAATAGGTCTTCGAATCTGTTGTTTTTACCGCTGATCCTCTTTTTCTGCCAGACAATGAAGAGGCGTTAGAGACAGGTAACACAGGGTCAGACAGAGGAAATCTTTTCCAACAGAGATTGCTTTTCCCTAAAAATGTATGAGATGGAGACTGAAGAAAATAATTTGAGACAATTACAGCGTAAGCTATTGTTTTTGCTGAAGATCATCTCTTTTTTTCCTCTATTGATTTGCCAAGATTCACAGGGTTGTAAAACAAAGTTACAGACTTTATTTTTTTGGTGTTTGATCAATGATATGGTACTCACATGTCCCAGTTGTCAAATTTGGTACAAAAATCCCTGTTAATAAAAACAACTACAAATGAATTCATTTATAAAAATAACCACACAACTTAAAATACTTAAAATACTGATGCCCCTTGTATTATAAGATATTTTTCCTCCTCATTATTGAGGTGCATAAAGAAAGTATTCTTGGTTCTCTGTAAGCTTTGGTGAGCATTCTGTTTCTTTTGTTCCAGTGGTTTCTCCCTTAACCTGGGCTTGTTTCTTCCCATTCTGCACTGATGGGTCAGCAGCTGAGGACTTCAGTAGAACCATCTGCAATACTCTCTGTCTCTGTCTCTATTTTTTTGAGGTAACATTACAATGCTGTTTGTGATTTAGAGATATAGGACCTCTCCCTTGAGCTCTTGTTACACCACACCAACCACCAAAGCACCCCGCAGTACACCACCATAGTCCTTGTGCTCCCTCCCCCTGTGCTCGTGCCCCTCTCCCTCCTCCTCTCCCTAGAGCCTCAGTTCTATAATCAGATTTCTAGAATTTGTTATTAGTTTGGCTTAAACCGACCCTTTGTTTGATTGCTCTGTATTCCACATATAAGCGAGACCATCTGATGTTTTCCTTTTTCCTGCTGACTTGTTTTACTTGGCACACTGCACTTCGGTTCCATCCAGGTTGTCAGAAATGACAAGAGTTTATCTTATTTGAAGGTTGAGTAGGATTCCATTAGCATATTACCACATCTTCCTGATCCACTTATTTGTTTTTGGACACTTGGGTTGTTTCCAGAGTGTGGCTATTTTAAATAGTGCTGCAGTGAACATAAAGTTCATGTTTCCCTGTGCAGTAGTGTTTTGTTTTGTAACATTCTTGTTTAGCATTTGTGTTTTTGTATTCTTAGGTAGATACCTAGGAGTGGGATTGCTGGGTTATATGGTAGATCCATTTTTAATATGTTAAGAACCCTCCATACTGTTTTCCATAGAGGTTGGATCAGTCTACACTCCCATCAACATCCACGCCAATATTTGTTGTTTCTGGTCTTTTTGGATACAGGTCATTCTCACATGCATGAGCTGGTATCCCTGTGCGGTTTTAATTTGTGCATCCCTAACAATAAGTAACGATGAACATTTTTCCTCCTGCTTGGCCATCTGTACGTAGTCTTTGGAGAAGTGCCTATTTAATTCTTCTATCCATTTTTAGATTGGATTATATACTTGATTTTTGTTGAGTCATAGGAAATTTTTGGTGGTTCTTGGATATCAGCCCCTTGTCAGATGTATGGTGTATCATCACAGAGGTTTCTTAAAGTGTATTTTATAGCTCTTTGTGTTTCCCCTACAGTGAAAATCTTGATTTCCAATATATTCATTTACTTGTTTTATATTGTAATATTTATAAAATCGTTTCAAAATCGCTATAACTAATAAAAGGAGTTTTGCAGTTTTTGTGGTTAATGTTAAGAATTATAGCTAGTAATTATTTTCTGTGTGGTTATGTTATCAATTTGATATACATTCAATTTTATTTGTTTCTATTCTATTGAACTCCTTATTTACATTTACAATTCAATGTGAACTAGTTACATCCTTCAAAAATCTAAACATAAAAAGTTAAATTCATATATCACACTCCCCTTCTACCACCTGAAACCTGTGATAACATTTCCATTCGCTCTGATTTATCCTTATATTTCTTTCAGCAAAAATAAACAAACATAATATCATTGTTTCCCTGTTTTTTTAAAAATCTTTATTGAATACTGGCTTATAACTTTGTGTAAATTTCAGGTATGCATTATATGATGACGTCTGTATGTAATAAATTATGATCACCACCAAGGAGAGTGTTACACATGCTACTTTGCACCTAGCTCCCCCCGGCACACTCTTTAATCCTATAAATCACTACATATCTGATAATTGACATGCATGTCATTTAATTTTTAGATTACATAGCACTTCACTGGGTGGATGCAATATAGTTTATCCAAGTAGTCTTTGTAACTGTTTAAGTTCTCAGTATTTTACCATTATAACTAATGTTCCAATAAATAATATTGTGTAGATGTTGTTTATATATTAATGGAGGTTATCTTTACAAGTTACAAATTGGACCTTAGTATAGTTTTGACTTGTATTTCTCTCATTAAGAGTGATACTGAAGTTTTCCTTTATTTAATGACCAATTTTTAACTGTTGGATATAGGTCCAATGGGCCAAATTTTGAAAAATGATGTTATTATTTTAAGCTAATCTTACACAGATAAGCTAAGCTAGTTCTATAAACTTTGGTTTGATTTCTTATAAAAAGTTTAAAAATATTCCATATAGCTGAATCATACTAATAGGTCTGTTTTTTTTCTTTTCTATTTTTTTAATGATTTTTTTTTATTAGAGTAACATTACATTATAACATTGTGTAAGTTGCAGCTGTGCACATTGTAAACCAACATCTATAAATCAACATTATTAAGTCAACACCATCACAACATCTAATTGTTTATTATTCATAGAAGTGAATGTTACATCTTGCCTCTGACTTTATGTCCTAATAAATAACTTACTGTTTAAATTGAATTGTTAGTTTTAGCAATGCATCTTTTTAGTATTTTGAATACATTATATAATCTGCAAAGGAAAATTCTAGCATTTCAGTTCAATAGTTACGGTTTTAATTGCTTTCTATTTTATGATTACATGGGCTTATGCATCTAGCATTTTAATACAAAGGCGTGGGCATCAGTATCTTTACCTTCAGCAGTAGTGCCTTTCTCATATCTTTTTGTCTGCTTATATATATGTCTATTTGTATGTATGTTTATCTGCTCTATCATTTATCTATCCTCTCTCTACCTATACTTAGGAAAGTTCACATTGTTTCCTAACTTAAGTACTTTTATCAGGAATGTTTGTTGAATTTTGTCAGTGTTTTCAGTATTCGATGTCATTTTGAATACCTTTGTAGAAATTTTTTTTTTTAAGATTTATTTATTTATGCATACAAGCTGGGGTACAGGTCAGAGGCGTGGGGCGGCGAGAGGGTTCACCAGAGACAGAGTGGGGAGCAGAACAGGCAGATCAGAAATACACTGCTGAGGGGAGCAGCGGGTGAGGCAGGATAGGTCTGCTGCACCATGTGGGACTCTCCCTGGCCGGGCGTCGAACTCGCATCGCCGCTGCCGACAGCTCCACAGCACAGAGCTTAACCGCTGCGCCACCAGGGAGGCCCAACTTTGTAGAAATTTACAATGAAAGCCAAGCCCCTGCTCCCCTAAGAACTACATCATGAACAAAGATTAATTTTAAAAATAAAAGTCCTGTCCTATGTTAGAAAATCTATTAATACCATTCACCATTTCTAAGAATACAAATGAGATTGGTTTGTAGTTTTGTATTTTGTATAATAGTCATCAAATTTAGATATCAATCTTATACTTGTTTCATTTAAAAAATTTAAGTTAAAAATAAAAATATATGATCTAGCAACTCTACTTCTAGGTATTTATCTAAGAGAATTGAAATCAGATTCTCAAGAGATATTTGTACACCCATGTTCATAACAGTATTACTTAAAATGGCCAAGAGTGGGAACACACTAAGTATCAATAAATGAATGATGGATTTTAAGTGTGATATTTACATACAATGGAATATTACTTAGTTGTAGTTTTAAAAAGGAAGGAAATTCTGCCATATACAGCAATATGGATGAGCCTTGAGAATATTATACTAAGAGAAACAAGGCAATCACATATGGAAAAATATTGCATGATGCCATTGACACGAGTTGTTTAAAATACACACATAGGAGCAGAGAGTAAAATTGTGGTTGCCAAGGCTGGGGAAAGAGAGAAATGGGAGTTGCTACTCAATAGGTATAAAATGTCAGTCACACAAGATGATTAGTTATAGAGATCTCTATAAACCATTGTGCCTATAGTTAATGTAAACATTAATATTTACAACCCGGGCCTCCCCGGTGGCGCAGCGGTTAAGCGCTGCGCTGTGGAGCTGTTGGCAGCGGCGACGCGAGTTCGACGCCCGGCCGGGGAGAATCCCACATGGTGCGGCAGACCTCTCCTGCCTTGCCCGCTGCTCCCCTCAGCAGTGTATTTCTGATCTGCCTGTTCTGCTCCCCGCTCTGTCTCTGGTGAACCCTCTCGCC
>PVIJ01023079.1:0-14904 GCA_004024925.1 Scalopus aquaticus | reverse complement strand
TTTTGTGGTTCCATATGAATTCCTTCAATATCCGTTCTATTTCTTTGAAGAATGTCATTGAGATTTTTATTGGAATTGCATTGAATCAGTAGATTGCTTTTGGTAGGATGGCCATTTTGATGATGTTGATTCTTCCAATCCATGAGCAGGGGATGTCTTTCCATCTTTTTGTGTCTTCCTTTATTTCTTTTAACAGTGTCTTGTAGTTTTCTTTGTATAAGTCCTTTACCTCTTCTGTTAGGTTTATTCCCAGGTATTTGATTTTTTTGGTTTCGATTTTGAAGGGGATAATTCTTTTAATTTCTTCTTCTTCAGACTGAGTGTTTGCATATAGAAAGGCTACCGATTTTTGTGCATTGATTTTGTATCCTGCTACGTTACTGTATTGGTCTATAGTTTTGAGTAGGTTTTCTATGGAGTTTTTGGGATTCTCTATATATATAATCATAACGTCTGCAAATAGTGACAGTTTAATTTCTTCTTTCCCTATTTGGATTCCTTGTATGTCTTTCTCTTGTCTTATTGCTCTCGCTAGGACTTCAAGTGTTATATTGAAAAGCAATGATGAGAGTGGACATCCTTGTCTTGTTCCTGATTTTAGGGGAAAGGCTTTCAGCTTCTCACCATTGAGGATAATATTGGCTGTGGGTTTGTCGTATATGGCTTTTATTATGTTAAGGAATCTTCCTTCTATTCCAAGTTTTTCAAGGGCCTTTATCATAAATGGATGTTGCACTTTGTCGAATGCTTTCTCAGCATCTATTGATATGATCATATGGTTTTTATTTTTCTTTTCGTTGATGTGATGGATTACATTAATTGATTTTCGGATGTTGAACCATCCTTGTGTCCCTGGAATGAATCCTACTTGGTCATGGTGTATTATCTTTTGGATGCATTGTTGGATCCTGTTGGCCAAGATTTTGTTGAATATTTTTGCATCAGTATTCATTAGGGATATTGGTCTGTAGTTTTCGGTTTTTGTATTATCTTTCTCTGGTTTTGGTATTAGAATAATATTTGCTTCATAGAATGTGTTTGGTAGTACTCCTTCCTTTTCAATTTTTTGAAAGAGTTTGTGTAATATAGGGATTAGTTCATTTTTGAACGTTTGGTAGAATTTGTTTATGAAACCATCTGGTCCTGGGCTTTTGTTTTTGGGGAGGGTTTTGATTACTGCTTCGATTTTGTGGGTTGAGATTGGTCTGTTTAGGTGTTCTATATCTTCTTTACCTATTTTTGGGTGGCTGTGTAGATTCAGGAATTTATCCATATCCTCTAAGTTGTTGAACTTGTTTCCATATAGGTGTTTATAATAGTCTCCGATTATTGTTTTGATTTCTGCTGTATCTGTTGTAATTTCGCCTCTTTCATTTCTTATCCTGTTTATTTGTGTATTCTCCCGTTTTTTCTTTGTGTGCCTTGCTAGAGGTCTGTCTATTTTGTTTATTTTTTCGAAGAACCAGCTTTTGATTTCGTTGATCTTCTGTATTGTTTTTTTGATT
This sequence comes from Scalopus aquaticus, assembly GCA_004024925.1. Taxonomy (NCBI): domain Eukaryota; kingdom Metazoa; phylum Chordata; class Mammalia; order Eulipotyphla; family Talpidae; genus Scalopus; species Scalopus aquaticus. The sequence goes on along the minus strand of PVIJ01023079.1, from coordinate 13,399 downwards.
TCCAATTCATTTATTTCTTGTTTTATTTTTATTATTTCCTTTCTTGTACTGGCTTTTGGGATTTTCTCTTGTTCCTTTTCCAGTTCTTTGAGGTGAGAGATTAGATTGTTTCTTTGAGTTGTTTCTTGTTTCTTGATGTGAGCCTGTATTGCTATGTATTTCCCTCTTAATACTGCTTTTGCTGTGTCCCAAACGTTCTGGAAGGTGACTAACATATAATTTAAGAACACACTGAATCTAGAATCTATCTTAAAATGGTCCACTCACTTCTAAGCTCAAATTTTAGCTTCATTAGATGAAGTGAAGATTAAAATGTCTGAAAAATTGAGCAGTACTCCTATCCACAGCTCCAGCAAATGTTTCTTTCTTGTTCACACTGCCCTTCCCAACCTAAAGCTCCAAGCAACCTTCAGCAATGAAAGCAGGTCCCACAAAGGGAAGGTTTAGAAACAAGCAATCTGCGTAGGCGCTGAGGCGAGCTGATGGGTGGAGTACACACACTGAGTATTTTGGAGACTTTGAGCTCACTTTCTTTCAAGAAGGCAAAGAGACTCTGGAGATCTTTAAATACCATCCTTAGGAAGGAGTGGGCTCCCAGGTGTAACTTTCTATTCCTGACTTCCTTCTGAACTCCAGGCTGTACAAGAGTTGGAGTGTAGGCTAGAGGTATGGGGGCGGGGGTGGGGGCAGGAGGGCGGTGAGAGGATTCTCTAGAGGCAGAGTGGGGAGCAGAACAGGCGGATTGACTGAAATACACTGTTGAGGCAGAGTGGGAAGCAGCGGGCAAGACAGGAGAGGTCTACTGCCCCATGTGGGAAGCTCCCAGGCCATGGATCAAACTCCTGCTGCAGTGGCTGCCAGTAGTTTCACAGGCCTGAGACTTAAGCCCTTGTGCAACCAGGAAGGCCCAGGCTGGCAAATCTTACTGCTTACTTGACATCCATCCAGGGGCATCACAACCAGGTACATTCAAGATAGGTACCAATTCACCCCCAAACCTGCTCCTCCTTGCTTTCCTTCCTCACAGGAAATGCATTTACCAGTTATTGAAGCCCCAAATCTAGGAATAATTTCTGAGCCTCTCTTTCCCTAGGTCTCCATCTTACTAATTAGCAAGTTTATATCTATATGTATAGCTACCATCCTAGTCTAAATCACCATCTACTCCCATCTTCCTAATGGGCCTCCACACTTCTACTTTGCATATAAGTCTCCCCCACAATCCAAAAGTTGAAAATCCCTACTTAGTTTGATATGGGCCTGGGAATGTTAGAAAACATTTAGGTTTGAATTAATGGTAATATAATTCTCAGATCAAAAAAAAATCCTGCCAAATGACATCAAATTGAAAAGTTTTGTTTTTGTTTTGTCTTGTTTTTTAAATTTATTTATTTATGCATACAACGCTGGGGTGTAGGCCAGAGGTGTGGGGCGGTGAGAGGGTTCACCAGAGACAGAGTGGGGAGCAGAACAGGCAAAAGCACCGAAATACACTGCTAGGGGAGCAGGGGTCGAAGCAGGAGAGGTCTGCTGAGCCAAATGGGAATCTCCCTGGCTGGCTATCGAACTCTTACTGCAGTGGCTCTGGATCGCTTCATAGCACTGCATTTAGCCCATTGTGCCACCAGGGAGGCCCCCCAAAAGTTTTACACCTGTATTTAGAATCCAGAGGTATTCAGGAACTCTTTTATAAACCTAAGTCAGATGTCATTATCCTAGTCAATAGCTTCCCATCAAATCTAGAATAAAATCTAAAATCCTTACCCTGTCCTTAAGGCAAAAGAGGATCCAGTCCTGCAGATTTCTCTCACTTATCATTGTCCACCCTCCATAAATCCCAACTAAACAGCAAGTTCTTGAGTACTTGTTATCTTGTTGCCTCCCTTGGTTTATGAATTACTTCCTCAAAGAAGTCTTCATTAATTAGCTTTCTTAAAAGAGTTCCCCAGTTACTCCCCATCACTTCATCTTGCTTAATTGTCATCATAGTAGTTCTCACTTCCTGGTATGTTTTGAAGAACTTGTCATCTCCCTTCCCAACCTCTCACTGTCCCTACAAGGGCCAGGTTAGCAGAAGCCTTGTCTGCTCTCTACCAGGTCACATCCTCCACACCTGGAGTTGCATGTGGGGGGCCCCAATAAGAATTATGGACTGGGCCTCCCTGGTGGCGCAGCGGGTTAAGCACAGCGCTGTGGAGCTGTCAGCACCTGCGGCACAAGACAAGTTCTATGCCTGGCCGGGGAGATTCCCACATGGCACAGCAGACCTCTCCTGCGCTGCCCCCTGCTCCCCTCAGCAGTGTATTTTGGTCAATTTGCCTGTTCTGCTCCCCACTCTGTCTCTGGTGAACCCTCTCACCGCCCCACACCTCTGGCTTGTACCCCAGCTTGTATGCTTAAATAAATAAATCTTAAAAAAAAAAGAATTATGGACTGAATGAACAGATCGACAAAGTATAAAGACAGTCAAGAGCTAGAAGAAAGACTTCTGTGGTAGATACAACTGCTCTATTATTCATACAGGGGTAAAAATGAATCCATGTTTCCTAAAGATATGAAATCTTCTTACCTGACCTTCTTACCTTATAAATAGACCAAAAGAAAATACATATGAAAGTTTTATTTAAAACCCTGTGTTTCCTTGACTTAGGGAACTTCCATTCTAGGACATAACTTTTGGGGTAATTCAGATGAATACACATACACACACACACACACACACACACACACACACACACACACAAACAGGTAGAAATATTTGGATATATGCCAATCTGCAATTACTGCACAAGCTAGATCTCTCTCTCTCTCTCTCTCTTTCTTTCTCTCTCTCTCTCTCTCTCTCTCTCTCTCTCTCTCTCTCTCTCTCTCTCTCTCTCACACACACACACACACACACACACACACACACACACTATACAAGTGACGACAAATACCATTCACAAAATATCACAGGCTATCTGTGGTGATAACCACAGAACTCAACTATCCTGGAGTGAGTTTTGTCTTCTGATCTCTGTTTCACCTGATGTTTCAATTTCCCTTTGTCACACATCTTCTCTACAATAATTTAGGGATTTAAAATTACACAAGAAAACTATGACTGCTTTTATTAAAAATCAAAAACACAGAAGCAATGTCAGAAAGCACTCTCATGAATTTAGCCCCACCAAAACTATCTCATTCTCAGAAATAGCATTGCTAATCACTTTATTTCTTCCAGACCTATTTTTTTAATTAATGCATATGCCTGATCAGAAGACATGTTTTCTTTTTTTATACACACATATGAAATTATGCATGAACATACTCTATAACCCTATCTTCTTTTTCTTTTACCAATATGTCTGGAGGGTGAATATCATTTTTCTCAATTGCCTTACCACTTTCTATAGTGTAAATATACAGTAACTTACTTAGCCACATTCCTATTGATGAAAACTTTCAATTTTACACTATTTATAAAATATATACTAATGAACATCTTTATTCACATTGACTTCATTGCATTTTTTACTACATAGTTTCTCTTACTTGTTCCAATTTTAGCTCATGACAACTCACTATGTCCAAGAGAAGGAAGCTATGCTTTACTGTCAATTCTCTGCTAATATTTTTTATATGTAGGAGGTGACTACAGTTGTGAGATCATACGAAAAATACACAACCTCAAAAAAGTGGTAAGTAATAATGAATCTTCGGGGTTTTTTCTATAAAGATAAAAGTCCATAGTTCAAAGAAATAGCTTTTGAACCCATTTGTAAGCTTCCCAGATATGGGATTAACCTAACTGCATTGAGTGAAAAACAGACTTCCTTATAAAAAGCCATTCTCAGAAGCAGGTGCTTGACCCACTTCCTTCTACTAAGGCGGCATTGCTTCACACAGATAACTGGCAGGTTATTTGTTCATTTAGTAATGAGAACATTGCTAAAATGGGAACATTTTAGAACTGGAATAGGTCCACAGAGATTCAAAGTCATGTCCAAGCTCACAGCCAGGTAGTGGCAGAGAGAGGAAGACAAGCCAGGTTGGATGTCTCCTAATGAGAGTTTCTCTGAAAGCCAGACTGACAAAGAAGAGAGACCAATGATTGAAAACAAAGTCCAGACCTTAGAGGTAGGAGGTAAACATCTGCATTTCTTGATCTTTAGGACAATAATTAATACACAAGATACCACCATATGGTTGCTGGGTGTGTTATTTGTGGCAACGGTACTTATAACCTGTTACTCAGCTAAACAAGTCCTTATTAAGCATTTACTATCTGAACGGCATTGTTTTTGTTTTGGTAGCACTTACGTAACAATGGTGATTAAAATACACTTTCTGCCCTCTGGTAGCTCACATTCGTGTGGCAAAGAGACTGACTCAACACAAGCACTCACACACTTCTGGTCCAGAGAAGGCACGTAGTATGGGCCCAGGCAATGCTTGGCATCTTCTCAAAGTGCTTTGTGGTGTCATAAATGGGGCCCTTTGCATTGGTCATGCTTAAGTACAAAGATAAAATCAACTTCCAAAAACATTTAGAGGAATAGAAATCCAGGTGCAGAGCTTATCATCATTTTTACTACTTCCCTATAGAGGGTAAGCACAGGCCAGATTACTAGTGTAAGGCCCTCAGCAGCGGAGGCCCTCAGCAAAGGAGAGGCTCTAAGAGCCTAGCCACTAAGTTGTTCTGTTGGGTTCCTGCCCCTCAGAGTCAGAGGGTCTCCTGGAGAATGACTGAAGCACTATGGCCACGGCAAACATGCCACCTTGAAATGGGCAATTATTTTGTTTAGCATGAGCCACATGGCCTCTAGAGTGACCTCACAAAAGTTTTTCAGACCATAAGCAGCTAGAATTTTGGTGGCAGATGATCAGTTTGATCTCTAATACCCATAACAATCTTTAAAGTACTCTAGGAGTAGCCACAAGCATATCAGACTCAGGATTTTCTCTTCCCCAGCAATGACTACTAACTGAATATATAACTGGGAGCCTCAGAATAAAGACTCATCTTAAATGTCACCACCTTGTTTAGCTTCCTCATCACTCCCTAGAAAAAAGTGGCAATTGCCCCTCCCCAATCCTATTTTTTCTCCATATCCCTTAGCACTAATCAGCACCAATCCTTACTTTATATAACCACAATGACTAACACCCACTAGAATGTAAATCTATGAAAGCAGTATTTTTAAAAAGTTATTTTGTGCAGTGTTCTGTCTCCAGAACATAGAACAGGGGAACATAATAGGTGCTCAGTAAATATATTTGAGGGGGGTAGGGAGGAAGAGAGGGAGGGAGGAAGGAAGGAAGGAAGGAGACAACATGGTTATGTTGGTTATTTCTGTTGCCCGAGAAAGAAAGTAAAGAATAGATGTTACCCTTTAGAAGAAATTGGAGATCATGACTTAAATGTTTGCCATTTCTTTAGAATTAAGGGTTTTGGAGAATACAAAACACAAATAAAAGCTGAAGGTGAAAGGTAAAATCCATTTCTATCAGTTTTATGGTCTCTTACCGAGCACCCCCAGTAGTAACAAATGCAAGCAAGCAGAGAGCAAACCAGTCTTTATCTAGAGCATGTGAGCTATGTGGTTAACACAGTTCCTTTGAACCTCTTCCCATCTTTCTATACCTACTTCCCCTCATGCTTTGATTTTAAACAAAGATTCACATCCCCAAGGATGTGGCAGAGTATAAAGCTATCACATATCAAACAGGAACCATTCTGATGCCCAGTCAATATCACTCCATGGCTTCTACAACAGTGGCCAAGAATCAGAGTAAATTGCAATTTTCGCGCAGCTGCACCTCCCTGCAGTATATGCTGAACACTGTTTTCTCACTAGAAGCACCAGGAAGGAAATCGTGCCTTGTTGCAACGGTGGTTGGTGATGTCACATGGACTCCTCTCTAACCAACTTGACCTCTAGCAATGACCTTTCATTTGAAAGATTTGCTGTAAGAGAAACGGGGAGTGGAGTGAGAAGATGAAAACCCAAAGAAAACAAGATCAAGGAATGGCAGATCTTCACTTAAGAAACCTGCAGGGATGCTTAAGACATACAAATGACTCACTTCCTACGGTCACTGCATATGTCAAACTCACCCTTTCGCTTTGCACAACGATAATTTGAAATAGTCCAGTTGTTATTATACAGACTTGAGGACTGAAATGGAAGCTGTTAAGGGGACTTACCCAGGATCTCACAATTAGTAATTAGCAGAAGTAGAACAAGAACAAAACTCTGACATCTGACCTGGAGTTCTTCTCACTGGCATTCACATGTTCCACGTGGGCTAACATTTCTATTTCACAGTCATTATATGACTTTCCCTTCAGATTTGTCACAAATTATAGCTGTATTTGATTCCATGTCTTTAGAACAGTTGTCCCCAAATTTTATGCCTTCCCAATTAAAAAAAAAAATCTTTGCATATACATTGTTAATAAAAGACTATAAACCTTACATATGCACAACTACTGTAATACACTATATAATTATAAAACACACATAAGCATAGCAGTTTGTTCTTGCCTTTCAGTGAATCCTGTTAAGCTAAAGATATATACCCTCCACTTTGGGGACAACTGCTCAAATGATGTTCTACTTAAAACTTTATACATAAAAAGAAATAACAAACAAACAAAAAAGACATGCACAAATATAATTAGATAACTAAATAAGACTTAGAGAAAATATTAATACAAAAATTTATCTAATATAAGGGCAGATGCCTGCACTTGAAAGATGGCTAGATTCCCATGTTTGGACAAAATAAAATAGGGAGTCATATTAGAAAACAGCCTGCCAAGTCTCAAATGGTTAAGCACATATTCAGCAATACACCCAAGAGAAACGTTCACACAAAAACTTGTACGATAATGGTGGGGTGTTCCTGGTGGCACAACGGGTTAAGTCTCAGGCAATCCACAGCCACTGCAGCATGAATTGGATCCCCGGCCAGGGAGCTTTCCACATGGCGCAGCAGACCTCTCCTGCCTCTTCCGCTGCTCCCCTCAGCAGTGTATTTCAGTTGATCTGCCTGTTCTGCTCCCCACTCTGGTGAATCCACTCACCCCACATATACACACACCTACCTCTGGCCTACACCCCAGCTTGTATGCATAAATAAATAAATCTTTTTAAAAAAGAATGCTAATGGCAGTATTAATCATATTATCTGGAAGAAGAAACATCCTAAAAGGCCAACAACTGATGAATGGATAAAAAAAGAGCCCGATGAGCATGGGCACGTGGGGTAATGGTGTTCGGCCATAATCAGGTGACGTGCTAACACACGCAGCAGCACAGAGGATCCTGGGACACACTATGCGAAAGAAGCCAGTCACAAAAGTTATTTCATATTTACATGCATATTTTATGAAATGTACAGAATAAGCAAATTGAGAGACAGACGATAGGCTAGTGATTGCTTAGTGGGGAGGAAGCGGGGTGGGAAGGTAGGGGGCTGCTTGCAAAAGGGTTCAGGATAACTCCCTGAGATGAAAGTGTTTCTAAAATCAACTGTGGTGGTGACGGCACGTATCTGAGAATATTCTAAAGCTATTATCTGTACACTCTGATTGGTGAATTGTTATGTGAATTCTATCTCCATCTCAATATCGCTGTCAAAAAAAAAAATAGGGTGGGAAGATGTACCTATCTCCCTTCAAAAAGGTCTAGGAGGACTAGAGAGCTAGTATTTTATGGGCTACATGGGGTTAAAGGAGCACATGCAGGCTCTGCTCAGGCTGTGAGCAAAGGCTCTGAAAGTGAAAAAGGGAAATAACACATAAAGGGAATGCTGAATAAATATGCCTAAAATAGGTGTGGAGGGAAGCAGCAGAAATGAAGTTCCCAAGATAGAACTATCTAGAAAGAGGAAATTTGAAGGAGTAGTAAAGACAACATCACCAGCCTAAAATGACTGCCAGGACCTGGTCATCAATAACCAGATACTACCCGAGGGCTTCGGGAATCAGTGCTTATCTTCAAAGCAGAACTGCAAGGGAAGTTCCACTGGCCCAATTTATAGATTGGAAACAAAGTCAAAGAGGTTATATATTTGTGGTTATGTTTGTTAAGTGCCTGTCTTTTAGAAATATATATAGAAGTATCTAGAAATATCAATAATTGAGCTTTAATATGGAAGAGTAAAGTACCACTGGGTGATACAGATGAAACCCCCATGTTGTCAGTTACTAAGTCTGAAATTTCACAGAGCACAAGGGACTGTGCTGACAGTTCACAGGTGATGTGGTGGTGGGAGATTTAAGGGCCTACACCTGAGGGGAGAAATCAAATATTGCACAAAAACGAACAATATAAGAAAACAGAAAGTTTAATAAAAACAAGAATAACAAAAAAATATACTAATTCTCAAGGGCCTCCCTGGTGGTCTAGGGGTTAAGTCTCAGCTATATCATCACTACATCCTCAGTTCAATCCCTGGCCAGGGAGCTAACCCATCTATGGTGCAGCAGACTTCTCCTGTCTTACCTGCTGCTCCTATTAGCAGTGTATTTCAGTAGATCTGCCTGTTGTCTCCCCACTCTGTCCCTGCTGAATCCTCTCACCCCCTCCACATCTAGCCTACACCCCAGTTCTTCTACAAAAAAAAAAAAAAAAGAAAGAAAATTCTCAAGTTAAAGAAAAAAAAATCAACATTTGCTACATCTATCCATGTATCCCTAAGTTACCTCTCTGGACTTATTTACTACCTACGTACCCCGCTAAACTCTCTCCACCCTACTTCCCCCTTTTTATTCAAATGCTACTTTCCATTGACATGTCCCCATCACCCTTTTAAAAACAGATCCATATAAGTATACACTATGCCCACACTATCTCTATTTGTTGCTGAATTTTTCCCTAATACTCATTTTCTGATATTTTACTCATCACGTAAGTTCTCAACTAATTACTTATATGGCATTTACTTACATGTAACTGGTACAGTTCTAAATTTTGTACACACACACTCAATCCTACTAATCTATTGGTTGATGTAACAAAACTATCTTCATTTTAAAAAAGAAAAACTATTTACAACTGGTAAATTTTACAGCCAGGTAATCTTGCTCCCAAATTCACATTCTTACCCACAACAGCACAGTGATGAAGCAAAGACCTTTAAATTTCATGAATCCAGACATTTCTCCAAAATGACAAAATTTACCCAGCATGGAGCAGCTGCTGTGAACTGGCAATATATCAGTGGCACAGACATATTTACCTCCCTCAGCCCAAATCTCCACAGAGACCAGGAGTATAAACTAAGACTGAGCAACCAAACAGATTTTATATATTTTATAGGATAATCAAATCATATTTTAACCTTTATATATATACAGACAGAAGCATATGTGTGTGCGTGTGTGTGTGTGTGTGTGTGTGTGTGTGTGTGTGTGTTGAAGTCTCACCACCTATTGAAATTGGCCATTCCTAAAATTGTCTTTTAAGAATAATTTCCAAATAAAGAATAGGAAAGAGGCTTCCCTGGTGGCACAGCGGTTAGGCGCTGCGTTGTGGAGCTGTCCCAAGTTCGACCCCCGGCCGGGGAGATTCCCACATTGTGCAGCAGACCTCTCCTGCCTCGCCTGCTGCTCCACTCAGCAGTGTATTTCCGTTTATCTGCCTATGCTGCTCCCCACTCTGTGTCTGGTGAACCCTCTTGCCCCCCCACACCTCTGGCCTGTACCCCAGCTTGTATGCATAAATAAATAAATCTTTAAAGAAAAAAAAGAATAGGAAAGAACCCTATATATATTTCCAGCATTCAGTTTTTAAAAATCTGTGCATTTGTTATTTCTGTGTGTACTTTTAAATTTTTAAAATATGCATCACCAATAAAAGAAGGTGGAGTAGTATGAGTAGATTAACATGTGATGTCCTGACATTGTCAAGATGGAGTTGAAAGGTATTAAGTAAAATCTTTGGATCAGTTTTGTCTATTTTGGTGAAATTTCTAGATGAAAATAAACTCAAGTACACAATTCCAAGAAACTGTATACTTACAAATTGTATACTTTTTTAAAAAATATTTATTTTATTTATTTATGCATACAAGAACAGGGGTCTAGGCCAGAGGTGCAGGACAGTGAGAGGATTCACCAGAGACAGAGTGGGGAGCAGAACAGGCAGATCTACTGAGATATACTGCTAAGGGGAGCAGTGGGTGACAAGAGAGGTCTGCTGTGCCATGTGGGTCAGCTCCCTGGACAGGGATGGAGGATCGAACCCATGCTGAAGTGGCTGGCAATAGCTTGATAGCGCTGTGACTAAACCACTGTGCCACCAGGGAGGCCCAATACTTACTTTTTTTTTTTTAAGAAGAAACAGCAAGATGTTTTAGTTTTAGATTGGCAACCAATATAAATTTATGTATGATACTGCATTAAGTTCTAACTTTTTTTTCAAAATTAATCATCCCACCTAACTCTAATAAGAAAACGTTTTTTTACAAATCTAAAATTATATTCCTGGACCTCCCAGGTGGCGCAACAGGCTAAGTCATAGCACTCTGAAGCTATCCAGAGCCACTGCAGCACGAGTTCAATACCCAGTCAGTTTCCCACATGGCGCAGTAGACCTCTCCTGCCTCCCCCGCTGCTCCCCTCAGCAGTGTATTTCAGTCAATCTGCCTGTTCTGCTCCCCACTCTGTCTCTGGTGAATCCTCTCTCGCGCACACACACACACACACACACACACACACACACACACACCTCTGGCTTACACCCCAGCTTGCATGCAATAAATAAATAAATCTTTAAAAATTAATTAATTAAATTACATTCCTTTCTAAAAAAGTCAAATAACCCCAAATATAAGATCTGAATATTATTTCTGAATTCTCAATTTATTCCATAGATCTATTCCTATTTTTTTATACAGTGTAGCATTTTTCTTACCGAGGCAACATTGATTCACAACATTGTATGTTATTTAAAGGTATAAGTTCACACCTCTTCAGATATATGCTACCACGCCACATTGTACCCAGTACCAAAATACTGGTAATTCCCTAGTGTAGTCTATTAGACCTCACCCCCCTCTTAGGCACTCCTCTCCCACCTTTTCCTCTGATAGCTCCAATTCTACAGTCAGATTTCTAGGGTTTCTTTGGTTTAGTTTTGCCTATTCCTTTGTTTCTATATATGTTTCTATATTCCACAAATAAATGAAATCATTCTGTATGTGTGTTTCTTCTTCTGGTTCATTGTTTGTAGCAGTTCCATCCATGATGTCACAAATGGCAAGATTTCATCTATTTTTATATCTGAGTAGTATATATAATATATATAATATATATATTATATATTCATATATATAATATATATATTCATATATATAATATATATATTATATATATATTCATATATATTATATATGAATATATATATTCATATATATTATATATATATGAATTCATATATATATATAATATATATAATATATATGTTATATATATATTATATATAATATATATAATATATATATAATATATATATTATATATATATAATATATGTTATATATAATATAATATAATATATATAATAATAATATAATATGTTATGTATAATATTATATTATATATAATATAATATATATAATATAATATATGTTATATATAATATATATATGTTATATATATAATGCTATATGTTTTATACACACACACACACACACACTCATATGCACACACCACATTTTCTTAATCCACTCATGTGTTGTTGGGCACTTAGGTTGTTCCCATAACTTTGCTATTGTAAATAGTGATGCAATGAACATAGCACAGTATATATATATCCTTTGAACTAGTGGTTTTGCATTCTTTGGGTAGATATCTACAAGAGGTTTTGCTGGATCATATGGTGGATCAAGTTTTAGTGTTTTGAGAAATCTCCATACTGTTTTCCATAGGGGCTGGATGAGTTTACATTACCATCAGCAGTATATGGGATTCATTTTTCTATGACAACACTTGTTGTTTTTGGCTTTTTGATATGGGTCATTCTTAAAAGTGTGTGGTGGTATGTCCATGTGGTTTTGATTGACATTTCCCTGATGATAAGTGATGATAAGCTTTTTATTATATACTGGTTGGCCATAGGTATGTCTACTTTGGGGAAGTGCCTACTTAGCTCTTCTACCCACTTTTTGATTGGGTTGTTTTCTTTTTATTCAGTTGTATGAGTTCTTTATAGCTCTTGGATGTTAGCCCCTTATTGAAAGTATGATATGAAAGTACTTTCTCCCTTTCAGTAGAGTGACTTTTTGTTTGAATGATAGTTCCTTTGGCTATATAGAAGCCTTTTAGTTTGACATAGACCCATTTCTTTATTTGTGCCTTTGTTTCATAAATAAGAGTAGAAGTGTAAGGATTAAAATACAAAACAAACAAAAATCTACTGTCCAATTTTATCATCTGAAATCAACTAGAGTAAAGCACTTCCGAGTCCAGGGTGCTTTCCAATTGTTACAGGCCAAAAAAACTTTTCAAGTCTAGTTTACATTTCTCTCTTTTAATAAATGAAAACCTAGAGATCCAAGACAGAACTAAAACATTTCTTGAAAAGCAATTTTTAAACCTAATAGTTGGACATATCACAGGACATGTGCAGTTTATCCATTTACCACATTCCAGCCTAATGTTACAGATGACAAAAACACTTCACTGAAATGTTCTTTTACTCACTGAAGATTTCACTTTCTTAGTTCACACACTGTGTTCCACTGGAAATAAATTCTTCATAATGTGGAGTTATTATGATCATTTTATAGATGAGAAAACTGGGCTGAGGAAAAGGAAGTAAAGTGAAAACCACACAGCAACTCAGGACAAGCTCAAGGTCTGCTTCAAACCGTGGAACCTTGCTCCACAGCCCTTCATGTTATTCCCCTTGTCACCACTCTTATGTGGATGTTAAGAAACTGCAGATATTAAGAAATACATACACAAGAGTCCCAAGCAAATACAGGTTTTATCCCAATCTGAGAGAAATTATTTGCTTACTGTTTTACCTTAGACAAGGCACTTAACCTCTCTGTGCTTGAATTTCATTCAGGATTGTTGTGAGCGCTAAATGAATAGTAACATGCATGTCTTGGTCCAGCACACAACAGCCTATAAAAGTTAGCTTTATTATCACCTTCACTACTATTTTACAAAGACTTACTGTTCAATATAAAATAGCACCTTGGGCCTCCCTGGTGGCGCAGCGGTTAAGCGCTGGGCTGTGGAGCTGTCGGCAGCACGCGATGCGAGTTCGACACCCAGCAAGGGAGAATCCCACATGGTGCGGCAGACCTCTCCTGCCTTGCCCACTGCTCCCCTCAGCAGTGTATTTCTGATCTGCCTGTCCAGCTCCCCACTCTGTCTCTGGTGAACCCTCTCGCCA
>PVIJ01023078.1:0-14907 GCA_004024925.1 Scalopus aquaticus | reverse complement strand
CAGGGCCCGGGGAGGCAGGGCAGGGGGGAGCCGGGAGGCGGGGCAGGGGAACGGGGGCTGAGAGGCGGGGCAGGAAGGGGGCAGGGAGGCGGGGCGGGGGAGCGGGGGCCGGGGAGGCGGGGCCCGGCTCCTTGCGCCCTCCCGTGTCCCGTCCAGCCCCGCCCAGGCTGCCCCCGCCCCCTGTGCTGGGGGAGGGGACGCCCGACACCGGCTCCAGCAGGTGCTCGGCCAGGTGGGGAGCACTGCACCGCGGAGCAGAGGCGCTGGGGTCGCCCCGTCACAGAGCAGGAGACCGCTGGGCCCGGCGTCCACAGCAAGGCCACAGGGCAGCAGCTGGGCGGCCCCGCGAGGGCCAGGGGGCGCCCGGGGGCCGGCCAGCTGACCCCTTGCTCTCTCCTGCTAGAGGGGCGTTTTCGGAGGTCTTCCTGGTGAAGCAGCGGGCGACCGGGAAGCTCTTTGCCCTCAAATGCATCAAGAAGTCACCCGCCTTCAGAGACAGCAGCCTGGAGAACGAGATCGCCGTGCTGAGGAAGTGAGCGGGGCGGGGGGCCGGGCTGCTGGGTCAGGGCGGCCCAGCCCGGTGCCCGGACGGCGCGGCCGGTTTGCGCAGACAGCATCAGCCGGGGGTGGTCAGCTGAGGGCCAGGAGCAGTGGCCTGGGGGCGAGCGTGAGGCTGGGGAACCGGCTCACACCCCACCCCAGGGACGCGCCCCGAGGGCGACACGGGCGCCCAGGGACCTGGGGACAGGGCGCGGACATCCCCTGGCGTCCTGTGCCTTCACTTGGAGACGGGTCCCTCGGCCGGGGACCGCCGGAGGGGCCAGCCGCATGGTGCCGGCGGGCAGTGTCGGCGCCGGGCAGGAGGGCCCGGGCCAGCGGGCTGAGGGGGGCAGCGGGCAGGGCTGGGGGCGCAGGCTGAGGGCAGCGCCAGTGTTAACATCGCGCCTGGACGGCGGGGAGCCCCACAGGCGCCCAGGAGCAGACAGGCCCCAGATAGCGCAGCCGCCTGGGCTCGGCGTCTGAGAGCGTCCCCAGCTCCGCGCTGGGCGGCGTGTGTCCTCCCCTGTAATCCTGACCACCTCCTAAGGGTGGCCTCTGCGGACGCGGGAAGTGAGGCTCGCGGGTTTGAGTGGGCAGGCGGTCACCCCGCGGGCAGCGCCGAGTCGGGTCTGGACCCAGCCCCGAGGCTCAGCGCCTGCCGTCGGGGGGCCGGGAAGATCCCCTCCTGGACGGACGCCACCGCCCAGCAAGCTGAGCCCTCGCCCGCCTGGCCTCCGAGTGACCGGCACTGGCGCCGAGGCGGCTAGGTGGCGTGGGGGTCCTGTGCCCGCGGGGGGCTGGCAGCACGCGCCCCTGCTGTGCAGCGTCCCGCGAGATGCCTCCGGGTGTTGGCACGTGTCCCCGAGGGCCCCAGCAGGCCTGCTGGAGCGCCGCTGACCTCCAGCCTCACAGGAGCGGCTCCAGAGACCCCTCCTGCGCTCCGCACCCGCGAGCCTCGCCTGGACCCTCGTGGCGCTCGCCGCCCAGCCCCCCGGAGGCCCGGGCACCCCACCCCGCTCTCAGCCTCCCTGGGCGACGCCACAGTCCTGGGGCGACCGGAAACGCTTGTTCCCGACGGTGGGCGGGTCGGCTCCCCAGAACCACGGGTCGGCCGCTGGGCTCGGGGGTCTCTCTCCGCCCCCTTGGCGATGCCTGCTCGGCGGGCGCCTCCCACGCCGCACCAGAGTCCACCCGGAAGCGCGGTCCAGCGGCGGCCGCAGCCACGCCTGCCCCCTCCCGCCCTCTGCAGGATCAAGCACGAGAACATCGTCACCCTGGAGGACATCTACGAGAGCGCCACCCACTACTACCTGGTCATGCAGCTGTGAGTGCCCGCGGGCGGGGCCGCCTGTGGCCTCCAGGGCCTCGGACCCCGCTGCGCTGGCAGGCCGTCCCAGGAGCCCCCGCCGTGCCCCGCGAGGAAGTGCAGAGTGGTCAGGGAGTGGCGGGGCGGGTCCCCTGGCAGGCCTCTCTGCCCAGCCGCCTCCGAGGGCTGGGCGCGCCCTGCGGCCCCACGCGTCCCCTTCTCAGGGCCCAGCTGCTACTGCCACAGAGCCCCGAGCTGCAGGTGGACACAGGCGGGGGAGGCGGGGGGTGCAGTCTGACTGGAGAACCCCAGCCCCCACCCCCATCCCAGCTAGCGGGGAGCAGCTGGGGGCAGGAGGACCGCTTAGTCTCAGGCTGCAGTGGTGGGGCTATTTGTCCTGGAGACGGCCTGGGGGGCAGGGGCGCCGATGGCCGAGTGGACAGGTGACCGCAGGACAGAGGCATAGGCCCACTGCTGCGTGTCCAGCGGGCCGAAGGGCCTCATGCGAGGCCGGCCAGTCTGGCCTCACACGCCCTGGCCTCGTGGCACCGGCCTGGTCGACCGCCCTCCGACCCGGGAGGAGCCGGGGCCAGCGAGCTCAGCTTGCTCCCGCCTGCGGGGGCCGGTCACCTCCCGTCTCAGAGGCGGCCCGAGGGTGGGGCCAGGACGCGGGCTGTGCCGGCCATGGGGTGAGGGGCCTCCTGCGGAGCCCTTTGGGGGCGGGCACGCGCGAGCACTTCGGGGGGCTCCCGGACAGCGGTCGGGGTCGCACCACCCCTCGGGCCTCCGCGCAGCGGGCAGGGGCCTGGCAGCCCGGCCTGCAGCTGGGCCCACTCTCGCACCCGCAGCGTCTCCGGCGGAGAGCTCTTCGACCGCATCCTGGAGCGGGGGGTGTACACGGAGAAGGACGCCAGCCTGGTCATCCAGCAGGTGCTGTCCGCCGTGAAGTACCTGCACGAGAACGGCATCGTCCACCGGGACCTCAAGGTGCGGGGCCACGTCCCGCCCGTGCGGGAGGGCGACTGGCCCCAAGGCCTCTGCCCCGTCCCGAGAACCGTCCCTCGTGTCGGCCCCGAGCCTGCCCCAGGCTCTGCTGGGGGCCCCCGGGCCTCGGGAGCTTAGTCCAGGACGAGGCCAGTGGGGCCAGCGCGAGAGACGCGCGGGGGTCCGGCCGCCCCGGGCACGGCCTCAGCCAGGCGGGCACCCTGAGGACACGCCCCGTGAGGGCACGCACGGCCTGCACGCCGGGGGGCGGGGCTGCGGCCGGGGGCGGGCAGAGCGTGGGTCAGCTCCTGGGCGGCAGCGGGCGGGGCTGTCTGGCGCCCCGTGCGCCCCTGAGAGGCCCCGCGCCCGCAGCCGGAGAACCTGCTGTACCTGACCCCCGAGGACAACTCGAAGATCATGCTCACCGACTTCGGCCTGTCCAAGATGGAGCAGAGCGGGGTCATGTCCACGGCCTGCGGGACCCCCGGCTACGTGGGTGAGCTCGAGCAGCAGGCCCCGCGGCCACACCGGGGTGACCAGGTGGGGGGCCGCCCAGAGGCCGGCCAGCCCCAGCCCCTGCAGCTAGCCAGGCCCATCCTGGGCCTCCTGCCTGGGCCTCCCGCCCCCTTAGCAGCCGGAGGGGGCAGGGGCGAGGTCACAAGCCCGAGGGCCAGCGAGCTGCAGGGCCTGGCCACGCCCCCTTTCCCCCTGGGGACACCGCTGGCCCCGCTGTCAGCATCCAGAGGACAGTGTCGGGTTTGGGGTCCAGGACCCCAACTCGGGGCCCCAAATACACACCAAGGAGTGGCCCTGGGGACCGGCAGACCCCTGCATGGACAGTTCCGTGGCCCCCAGGCCCCGAAGCGCAAGAAGAGTGGGCGCCAGGCAAGTGCACCCCGGGCCCAGGACCGGCCCCTCCTCTCGCTCGGTCCTCTCCCGGGCGGGGGACGTGGGGACATGGGGGGGGCCCACGGGCGCCCAGCCCGGCCAGGCCCGGCCCGGGGGGCGGGGGGCGGCTCCCTGCGGCCCAGAGCCCGGTCAGCGCAGGCGAGGCTCGTTCGGCTCTCGACCCCAGGGCCAATGCGCCCCTGCTCCCTAGACAGGGGACTGAGGGACAGTCGCTGCCCTCGCGGAGCCCCGGGCTCCCTGCCCCGGGGAGGCCGTATTCTGGGAGATGTCCAGCGGGCGCCTGCCGGGGTGCCCCGAACGACTGCCATCTTGGGGAGCCCCGAGACGCGTCTGGGGGCGTGCTCGGGCGTCACGGCCCTTCCGGGCGGGTGGGGGGAGGCCCGGCCTGACGGGGGACCCAGGCCTCGCCCCCCCCCGCCCCCGTCTGCAGAGTTGGGGCGCGGCGCCCGCACGCCCCGCCTCGCCGAGCCCCTCCCGGGCTCAGCCCTGACTTCCCTGCTTTGGCCCCAGCTCCGGAAGTGCTGGCCCAGAAGCCGTACAGCAAGGCCGTGGACTGCTGGTCCATCGGGATCATCACCTACATCCTGTGAGCCCCCCAGGCCGCGGGGTGCATGCCCACGCGCCCGTGCGCGTGCACGCTCAGGCCCGCGCTCGCACACGTGCACACACTCGCGCTCCTGGGGCGTGCGCGTGCACCCTCGCCGCGTGTGCACACAGACGTCCCACACTGGCCGTGCACACGCACGCACTCGCCCGTTTGCCGCTTGTGCCCGTCACACGCGTGTGCACACGCACACGGCTGCGCGCTCCTGCCGCCTCCGTCGCGGCAGAGGCAGCGGGGGTCCTGTTCGCGGAGCGGCCGTGCAGGGGGTCAAGCCGGGGGCTGCTGGCCCAGAGCTAGCGCCCCGGCTTCCGTCCCGCAGCGCGTGCCCGAGGCAAAGGGGAGCGCGGCGAGGTCGGCGCAGCCCGTTGGGGCGCAGCGGCCGGCGGCAGCTCCCTCGCTCTCTCTCCGCCCCCTCGCTCTCTTTCAGGGCGCCCGGGGCCCGCCGGCTCCCGACACCCCTCAGCCCCACATTTGGAAAGTCACCGGCCCTTGCTGCTGGGCCCTTAGCTGGGGCGGGCGCAGGACAGGGAGAGGAGGCACGGTGGGGCCAGGCCCCCGGGGCCCTCCCCGCGCCCGACCCTGCCCAGCCCCGCCCTCCGCCAGGAGGGGGTCGGTGCCCGAGCGCCCTCCTGTCCTGCAGGCTGTGCGGGTACCCACCTTTCTACGAGGACTCGGAGTCGAAACTCTTCGAAAAGATCAAAGAGGGCTACTACGAGTTCGAGTCTCCGTTCTGGGATGACATTTCCGAGTCAGGTGGGGCGGGTGCGACCTGCCAGAGCCCTGGGCGGGCTGCAGAGGGAGGCGCCAGGGGACCGTGAATGAAGGCCGCGGGCGGAGCCTGGGGGGGGCGGGGCGTCTCCAGCTTCACCCTCAGAGAAAGGGATTCACCGCGGCCAGGCGCCTGCGTTTGTTGTCCTGGAGGCAGAAGCCCCTGAGGACAGCAGGGAGGAGGTGTGGACGGGAGGCGGTGTAGACTGAGCCGGTCAGAAGGCCAGTCCCTGGTTCCAGGCAGGAGCGCAAGCCCAAGGCCAAGCCTCGGCCAAGCCGCCATTCCCCGGGGGAGCTGGGGGTGAGCGTGCTGGTGCCCCCGAGTGCCGGGCGCCCTGGTACTCAGCGTCTGCTGGGCTGAGGGGGCTCTGGGAGCGGCTGGGTGGTTGGTGGTGGGCTGCTATGCGGCCTGCATTTTCCTCTCCGTGAAGACCCAAAACCGCCTCTTGGGCAGATTAGCTAAAGCCGCGCAGGGCCGCCCGCCCCGGACGCGCCCCCATCAGCCACGAAACCGGCTGCGGCTGTGTCTCTGGTCCCCCCTTAGCCAAGGACTTTATCTGCCACTTGCTGGAGAAGGACCCCGAGGAGCGGTACACCTGCGAGAAGGCTCTGCGGCACCCCTGGTGAGTGGGCGGGGCTGCGGCCTCACCCCGCCCCCTGCCTTTCCGGGGCGGCTGGCTCCCAGCTGTGGGTCCAGGCACGTGGGTCCAGCGCCCCCCCAGCTGGAGGGCGCGGCTGAGCTGGTTTTCACCGGAGAGGGGCACGTGGGCACTCACCGCCCAAGGCCAGGTCTTCAGGAGGCCCCAGGGCAGCACTGCGCTAGCCTGGGGGTGGGGGGCCAGGGGCAGGCGAGTTGGAGGCGGGGCCTCCTTGCCCAGCGCTTCCGGGGCGAGACCCCAAAGTCTCCCCGAGGCCACCCTCTCCGCGGGACGCAGTCAGATCTCGTGAACCAGCTGGGTGGCCGCAGGCGGCGCTCCTGCTGGACAGCCTCCCCTTGGTTTGGCCAAAGTAAAGCCCCTTGTGAGCTGTTCCGGGGGGCTGAGGAGCCCAGGTAGTGGGCTCCTGGGGTGTCCGCTAGGCAGCTCTGCGCAGCCCCACCTGAGTTCCCCGCCGGACCCCCAGCGTGCTGACCCCTGCGCCCACAGGATTGACGGGAACACGGCCCTGCACCGGGACATCTACCCGTCGGTCAGCCTGCAGATCCAGAAGAACTTCGCCAAGAGCAAGTGGCGGGTGGGTGGCGGGGAGGGAGGGGCTGGGGGCCGCGGGAGGGCAGCTGAGGGTGCGGCCGGGCGGGTGGGGCCCGGGGGGGTCCCTGCTGAGGCCTCCCCAGGCGGGCTGTCCTGGGGGCGGGGTCACCGCGGGGGCGGGGCCTCTCCCCGGCAGTGTCCACTGACAGCAGGGGCGGACGGCTGGGGGAGTTGGTAGTCGGCATGTGGGCAGTTGTCTGCTCCGGCCGTCTGTCCAGGGGCCGGGTCTCCACTGGGGCGTGTCCTTTCCGGGGCTGCCCGCAGACCCCCAGCACGCTGGGCCTCCCACGCAGCAGGGCCGGGCTGGAGCCGCAGGGCCGGGGAAAGCGGTGGCCTGTGTGTCCCCGCAGCAAGCCTTCAACGCGGCCGCCGTGGTCCACCACATGCGGAAGCTGCACATGGGCGCGCACAGCCCGGGCGCCCGCGCGGAGGCGGAGGCGCGGAGCCCACCGCCAGCGCCCTGCGCCCCCGCCGCCTGCCCGCGCTCCCCCGAGATCACCGTCACCCGCGCGCCCGCCCCGGACCGCAGCGTGGCGCCCCCGGCCCTGCCCCGGCCGCCCGGGCCCCGGCCCGCCGCGCCCGGGGGCAGGTCCCTCAACTGCCTGGTGTCGGGCTCGCTGCGCGTCAGCGGCAGCCTGGTGCCCATGCCGCGGGGGCCCCTGGCCGGCGGGCCCTGCGGTTGCTGCTCCAGCTGCCTGAGCGCGGGGGCCAAGGAGAAGTCGGCCCGCTGCTCGGAGCCTGCGCTGCTCAGGAGGGTCGGCAGGAGACAGTAGGTGCCTGCGGGGGTGGCGGGGCCCCCGGGCTATGCCCCCAGGACCCATTCGCACTGGTTCGGAAGCGGCAGCCCCTGCAGCTGCCGGGCTCAGGGGCGCGGAGATGAAAGTACCCGGAACCCGCCTTAGTGGGGGCACCCCCCAGCGCTTGGGGGGAGGGGAGCGGGCCTGGCTGCCTGGGTTCCCCAGTAGGTTCCACTCTCCGCGGCTGGGGGGGCTGCAGGAGCGCGCGGCCTCGCTCCCGCTCACGGCTCAGGCCGCCGCGTCTTTCCTGTCCAGGAACTTCAAGTCGGAGGCCCTGGTGCCCGTCAAGGCCGGCGGCCCCCACTGCCGGGCAGGGCAGGCTGGGGCTTGTCTCGTCATGTGATCCGGGAGCCGCCTGGGGCTGGAGTTGTCAGGTGAGGGCAGGGGGCCGGGGCAGGGGTGCCGGGGGCCAGTCCCGCCCCAGATCTGAGCGACGGGCAGAGGGACGGGGGCCGCTCACCCTGCCCCTCCCCCCCGCAGGAGAGACGTCCACCTCTTTGCCCTTCCAAGCCTGGCGTCCACCCTGCAGGAGGAAGCAGGGGCAGCAAGGCCAGGCAGGAGTGGGGGTCCGGCCGAGCGTGGGGGCGGCCCTTTGGAGGCCAGCGTGAGCCGCGTGGCGGCCACGGGGCTGCAGTCTGTCCGGCCGAGCGGCCTGCCCCCGCCCGCCGCGTGTGGCCGTCGTCTGTGGTGAAAGCTTAAGGGCGGGGGCCGCGCCGCCTTCTCCGAGCAAAGCCATATGGAGCCCCCAGCACCCCTCAGCACTTCCGCCGGCGCCCTCCGGCGGCCAGCGCCCAGGCTGGCCTCGTCACGTGGCCCTTGTCCCCTGCATGCGCGGCAGCTCCGCGACTCGAGTTCCAGCCCGCCCCAGGGTCAGCTTCCGACTGTGCCAAGACCAGCCCGCCGCGCTGCCCGCCCCTCGGTCGCGGCCTCCCCCGCCGGCCCGAGGCCGACCCCCGAGTGCCCCTGCCCCCGCCGGCCCATGGGAGCTGCAGGCCGCTCCTCGCACGGCAGCGCTCTGCGCCCCTCCCACCCAGACACGGGTGCAGCGCCGAGCCCCCCGGCTCCTCACCCCCGGCGTCCTGCTGTGTCCTGCTCAATAAAATGGTCTATTTTCTCTATAAGCCTAGAGGCCTCCGTCTCTTCCCAGGACTCCCGGCCCATGCACCTGACCGGGGGCGGCGGGTGAGAGGGCCTGGCCCCGCCGGGCTGAGGGCCGCGGGCAGCGGCGGGCACGAGGGGCATGTCCAGGCTCCCGGGACAGCCCTTTGGGCGGCATGGGGCCGGCGCTGGGCCTCTGCGTGACCCGGGAGGCGGCGGGGGTGTCTGCGGCCGGGGGGACCGGGCCCCGGGCCTGGCGTCCCCGCCTGTCCCAGGGCGATGCTGACCGTGCAGCACCGGGCTCAGGAAACACGACTGATGCACGAGGACGGTGCTGGGGGCTGCCCGGCCTGGGCGCCAGCACACAGCTGGCCAGGCCCTCGCTGGCTCCCACACGCACGCACAGGCCCACAGGCGCGTGTGCACACGGCCCCTCAGCGCAGAGCACGCGCACGTGTTCACAGCTCCCCGAGAGACGGCGCCACTCCTGGGCCCCCAAGGCCGGGCCAGGACCCCTCCCCGGGCCCCACCTTCCGCCTGGGGGGCTGCTCAGGCGACCTGCTTCTCTGGGAGAGCGGCCGGCCCCGGGGTCTGGCTGACCGGCTAGCTGGACGAGGGAGCGGGCAGCCGCCTCCCCCCAGGCCCGAGCCCCCAGAGATGCCGGGGCCCCGCGCGGGAGGCGGACGAGCGCAGGGCGACTTCGGGGGACAGACCAGCTTCCCTCTTGGGGCTGCCAGCTTCGTGCCAAAGAGCTTTATTGGGCGCCCCGTGCGGGCTCATCTGCTGCAGCTGTGTGTGCTCGGGCTTCAGCGCCGGGAGGCCGGGCGGCTGGGTGGCCGCTGCCCCAGTCTGTGCCCCCCGCAGCGTCCCGAGGTGCGGCCAGCAGCAGCCCGGAGCGTCCCGCCGTGCTGGGGCAGGGCCCAGGGCCAGCGCGGCCGCTCACTTGCAGGAGGCGTAGTAGAGCACGCGCCCGTTGATGTGGTCCCGGATCTGCTCCACGCGCCTCTCCAGCCCGCTCAGGTCCGCCGAGCGCAGCAGGATGGCCTGGCTGCCCCGCAGCAGCTCCGCCTCCATGTCTGAGGGCGCAGGGGGCCGCAGAGGGGAGCAGTGAGACCCCAGAGACCCCCAGCTCTCCCCACCTGCAGCCCGCGCCCCCGCAGCCGGGCAGGGCAGCCCGGGCCCCACCTCTCATCCTGTCCATCATCTCCATGGTCTCCCCGAAGAGCTGCTCTGCCTCCGTCTTCACGCTCAGGACGCGGCCGCCCTGCTCCCCCAGCCCGGGGGCCCGGCCCAGCCGCTCCTGCAGCTGCGCGTACTTGAGCCGGACGCTCGCGAAGCCCTGCGCGGGGAGGACACTGAGTGCCTGGCTGGCCCCGGGCCCGCAAGGCCCCGCAGCAGCAGGCGGCCACCCCCTCCCCCCGCGGGCTGGCCGTGCCCCTGCAGACCCCTGGCCGCCAACGAGACCGTCAGCCGCTGCGCCGAGTCCCCGCCCCAAAGTGCCCCCGGCCCCTGCAGCTCCAGCAGCAGCTCCACACCCCTCGGTGCCTGCCTGGGCCCCGGGAAGGGGACCCCTGGGAAGGGCTCTCCGGGCTCCTCCTGCCCCCGAGGGCCCGGCCGGCCCAGTCAGGCGAGCCCACGCCCGCTGCGAGCTCTGGGCCGGTCCCAGGCCCGCCGGGGGACTGCGGGCCCCCGAGCAGCTACGAAGGCAGCAGGGCAGAGGCCAGATGCCCGGCCAGGTCGGGCGCCCCAGAGCCCTGCTGGGGTTCTGGGGCGTGGTCCCCCTCAGTTCTCTCGAGCCG
This sequence comes from Scalopus aquaticus, assembly GCA_004024925.1. Taxonomy (NCBI): domain Eukaryota; kingdom Metazoa; phylum Chordata; class Mammalia; order Eulipotyphla; family Talpidae; genus Scalopus; species Scalopus aquaticus. The sequence continues at coordinate 4,852 of PVIJ01023078.1, read as the reverse complement.
TGTTTCCTAAAGTGGGCTCAGGCCCAGCGGGGCTTCTGCTCCCAGCGGGCCCCTCAGTACCTCCTGGGCGCTCAGGGCCCGCTGGCTGGCGCCCTCCGCCAGCTGCTGGGCTTGGGTGGCCTCTGCCTGCTGCAGCCCGGCCTGGCGGCTCAGCTCCTCCACCCGCGCCCGGAAGCCGCCCAGCTGCTCCGCCATGCCGGTCACCAGCCTCTCCGCGGGGCCCAGCACCTGCCGCACCTGGAAGGGGAAGCCGGGCTTGCCGCTCTTTCTCCCCCGCACCCCGATCCTGGCCTCCGCCGCCCTCCCCGGCCCGGCCGGGATCCTGCTACAGCGTCCGCACTGGCCACCGGGACAGACATCCGAGGCCAAGGTTCGGCCAACCTGTCACCCTACGAGCTCCGTGCAGCCGCTGTCTAGCAGCTTCTATGGCTCGTGCTGGACGCGTCACGCATTTCCGGTGGGCCTCACCTCAGCCACCCTCTCCTGCAGGAGCCGCAGATAGCGGCTGGTGCCCTCCATGGTGTCCTGGGCCTCCTGCAGCGCCCCGGCGCCCTGCCGCAGGTCGTCCAGGACGCCGTCCACCTGGCCCTCCACGGCGTGGGCCCGGCTCCTGCGCAGAGCGGGGTCAAGGACCGGGGCTCGCCCGCTCACCCCCAGGGCCCATCTCAGCCCAGACGGGACGGAGAAAGTCGCTTTCCCACCGGGACCCCCAGCAGACGTGGGGGACACCGCGGCCCACCAGGCCGGGCGAGGCTGAGCGGGACACTGCTCTCACACCCCACGGGGTGACCACCTGGCCCCTCCTGCCCCCCGCCCCCCAGGGCTTGGAGCTCCTGCTTCCAGCAGCGGGGAGCCGTGCCCAGGGCTTACCGGGCCTGCTCCGCCGCGGCCTGCAGCCTGCGGGCCCGGGCGATGTCCTGCTTGGTCCGCGACAGCACCAGGTCCACGTTGGGGAGCCTGGCGGCAATGGCCTGGACCTCGCTCATCTTCCGCAGGACCGTGGCGGAGTCCGTGGGCAGCCACAGCGCCAGCACCGCCTCGCTCACCTCCTGGATGGCGGCGGCCTCCGAGCCGGGGTCTGGGGGACAGCGCTGTGAGCCGGGGACGCGCTCCCCGCAGGCCAGAGGCATGTTCCGGCTCGCGCCTCTGTCCCTGCTGCCCTCCCCCGCGGCCGCGGCGCCCGGCCAGGCACACTGGACAGCGCCGGGGGAGAGCAGCGGGCAGCTGTGGCGCCGCGTGTCTGGGCCGCAGGAAGCGGCGGGCGGGCGGAGGGGGAGGGAGGGGCGCCGCGCGGGGGGCCTGAGCAGAGCCTGCTGCGCACGCGCACCCGCGGAGCGGGGGGGAGGGGGGGCAGGGCCAGCGCCGCCCTGCCGGGGCCCCTCCACGCACCCCTGGGCCAGAGAGCTCGGCTCCAAAGCAGGCCCAGAGGGTCCCGTGTTTGCCCAGATGCCACCTCCTCAGCGGCCAGCCCTGGACGTCCAGCGCCCCTTCGCCAGCACGCCCTGCCCTGTTCTTCCCGCTGGCATTTACTGCTCCCTGGTGCAGACTCGCGGGCATGCACCTGCGGGCTCTGACTCCCGCGCCCCCAGCCTTTACCTGGCCCAGAGGGCTGCTTTCGGAATGAGGCGCAGTGCGCACTTCCCCAGGGTCTCCCAGGGGGCACCCCAGGGGGCCATCCCAGGTGCCACTCTCCTCGCCCCAGCCCTTCCTTGACCCTGCCTCACTCCCTGGGTGCACTGGCCCAGCGGTCGTGGAAGCGGAGCTGAGACCTCTGCGGCCCAGGAATAGGGGACTCGCGGGACGACGGCGCAGGGCGACGGGTAAGCGCAGGGGCACGGCCCCAGGTGCCCGCCGTGGGGTCCGGAAGGCCTCTGGAGATGGGTGGGGGGCTCTGAGAGGCAGGTGGGGACAGGGGGCAGGAGACGGGGCCGTCCAGGGAGAGGAAACATGAGCAAAGCAAGGAGGCAAGAGTGTGCACGAGCATGTGCAAGGGCGTGCACGAGTGTGCACAGATGTGTGTGCCCGTGGGAGTACGCACGGGGGTGAGTGTGTGCAAGCGCAGACATGAGTGTGGGCGTGCGCGTGTGCGAGCGGGCAAGGATGCGCGTCTCCGCCCCAGTGTGGGGTGCGGAGGTGGGCGCCCCGCCCCTGCCGCCGTCCCTCGTTTCTCGGCGGGGGGACGACGGCGCTCGGCGGGGCTTGGGCTTAACCGCGGGCGCTGCGCACTCAGCGAACTGGGCGACTCAGAGCTCAGGAACTGGGCCTCGATCCGTGCGCAGAACGGGCCGCCCGCTCCTCCCCACGCCCGGCTCCCCGCCCACCCACGCTGGGCCCGGGCACCAAGAGGGGCCCGCTCCGAGGGGCAGCGGCCGGAGGGGACCACCGGCTGGGTCAGGAGCGGGCTCTCCAGGGAGCAGGACCAGAGCGGCGGCCTGGAGAGGTCCGGGCAGGTGGCCGAGGCGTCGCCCTCCGGGAGGAGGCCAGAGAGCCAAGCCCCGCCCCCGGGGCCAGAGGGCGTGGCAGGGAGCGGGGTTCAGCCCAAGGACCGGGGGGCTTTGAAGGCAAGCAGGCTGTGACCCCTGCCGCAGGTGGCTCGGGTGGGGGGTCCTGCGGGCCCAGGCGCGCAGAAGGGTGGGGGCAGGAAGGGCCTGGACTGCGGCGGCTCACCCGTGAGGAAGTCCCGGACCTGCTGGATGAGGTGCCGCGAGCGCCTGACGTCCTCCTCCATGCGGGAGCGGCTGCCGCTCACCTGCATCTCCAGGCGCTGGGCGTCGGCCTGGACCTTCGCGGCGGCCTCCTCGGCGGCCCTGATCTGCCCACAGACCGAGAGTCAGCGGCTGCCGGGATTCTGGCCTCGCCAAGGCCCCCAGGGAACGTTTATGAGTGACCCTCTGGCCCAGATCGTGGACCAGGTAAAAAGGGAACACGGGCCAGTCCCCCGGCCGTCTCTGGGGCCTCGCTTCCCCACCAGAAGATGGGGCTCCCTCTCCGGCCCCACCGGGCCAGCCCTGGCCCACCTACCATCTGCCGGGTCTGCTGGAGCTGGGAGCTGAAGCCCCGCAGCTGATCGGCCACCTGCGCGGCTGTGTGGACGGCGCCGCCCGCCCTGGGGAGCGCGCCCCGGCAGTGGGAGCCGCAGGCCGTGCCGTTGACCCGGGGACACAGCTCCCCAGGGCACGCTCCGGGGGTGCAGGCCGTGCGCCTGGAGCCCCCACAGAGCTGAGGAGAGACGGACGTCAGAGGGTACCCGGCTCTCAACAGCCGCTCCCAGCCCACACCCCAGAGCGAGTGGCCCGAAGCCGGGCTCCCGGCCACCCCCTGGGGCCACGGACGGCCCGGCCTTGGCGAGCGGCAGAGGGGCGGGCTGGGCCACAGGATGGCGCGGCCGGCACTCACCCTGCTGCTTGCGGGCGTCAGGTCCGGCAAGGCGGCCAGCTCCAGCCTCAGGGCGGAGAGCTGGGGGCTGCCGGCTGCTCCCGCGCGCCCCGCCTGCTGCCCCAGCGCCTCGGCCTCCCGGCGGCCGTCCCGGAGACGCAGCAGCAGGCGGGCGCTGTCGGACGCCTGCCGCTCGGCCTGGGCCGAGCGCTGGTAGGCTGTGGTCAGCACCCGCAGGGCCCCTGGGGAGACAGAGGGGGCGGGAGGGCCTGCACCTGAGGCCGCGGGGCGGGGGGTGGGGGGCGCGGGGCCGGCCGCCAGATCCCACCTGCCGGGTCGGCACTGCTGAGCCCCTCAAACTGCTCCCGCTTGCGCTGGTACAGGGCCAGCAGGCGGCCGAAGCTCCTGTCCAGACGCTCCAGGTCCCCTGGGAGGGACACGGTCTCTTCCTCCAGGGGCAGGTCCAGCTGCAGGCCCTGGAGGGTCCGCCTGAGATGGGAGGGGAGCTCTCAGTGAAGGTAGAAGGGGTTCCCCAAACCAGCTAGGCCTTGAAGAAACCGAGCTGAGTCAGAGCAAAGGCAGCAGAGCGGAGACCACACAGCTGGAGAGCCCCCCTGTGCCCCCCGCTGGACAGGGCATGCCCCCGGAGCCCACTTCTGGACAGGGCATGCCCCCTGTGCCTGCCGCTGGACAGGGTATGCCCCCCTGTGCCCCCCGCTGGACAGGGCATGCCCCCCTGTGCCCACTGCTGGACGGGCGTGCCCCCCGCCCCAGAGGCAGGCGCGCAGACTCCCCCCTTCACCCGTGTGGCGCTTCCCGGCCTTGTGTAACAAGGGGCCAGCTGAGCCCGAGCGAGCGCCGGACGGCGGGCGCACCTGACGGACGACACGGCATTGGCCACCTGGGCCAGCTCCTGCTCAGTGGCCGCGGCGTTGCCCAGAACCGCCTGGATCTGCTCCATCTTGCCCTTGGCGTCCAGGATGCGGGAGGCCAGGCCGCGGTCTGCCAGGGCCAGCCCGGGCCCCAGGCCGGCAGAGGCGTTGCGGAGGCCGCCGAGGCGCTGGGCCTCTGCCCGCAGGTCGGCGTCGTAGGCCTGGAAGCAGGGGTGGCAGGCCACACACACCGGGAAGCGGTCGCAGAGGCCGCGCTGGCACTGGTCGCAGCGGGGCCCGGTCAGGCCCGGGCGGCAGAGGCAGCGGCCCGAGACCTTGTCACAGCCCGGGCCCTCAGTGCCCCGGAAGTCGCAGTCACAGGCTGGGGGGCAAGGAGGCCAGCAGTCAGGTGCGTCGAGGGCCGGGGGGGCGGCCAGCCCCAGGGCCCTGCACTTGAGGGTGGCTGTCCAGGCCGGGGCAGCGCTGGGCCCCTGCTCTGCGCCGGGCGAGGGGCATGGTGCGGGGCAGGGACAGCGGTCACCCGGGACCCTGCAGCCCCAGGGCCCAGCGCAGGCTGCCCTCTGCCCGGCTCTTCCCCCCCTCCC
>PVIJ01023077.1:0-14908 GCA_004024925.1 Scalopus aquaticus | reverse complement strand
AGAAAGAGCAGGAGACAAGTGTCAGCTCTGCAAGGTGTCAGCGTGATGGGAATCTCCCCTCGGACACGTCTTCAGCGTCCCCTGCCTGCAGCACTGAGCGTGGGCACACGCTGCCCAGGAGTGCTTGGATCCCTCTCGTGTGTCTGCAGTTCCGCTCCCGTCTTGAGGGGTCACCCTGACAGCGTCCCCTGGGGCTCGCGCCTTTTCTCTGAGGAGCCCGGATGTGTGCGTGCGGCCGGGGCCTGTGGCACGTGCTACTGTTGCTGTGCTTAGTGCCGAGATCTGTGTCCTCGGGGGTCGAGTGACCTGCCTCCTCCATAAGTGACTTGCAAGACAGGGCATGGGCAGGACAAGCCCAGGAATGTTCCAGTTTGAAAATGGGAAACGAGGAAGGGGCTTGTATCGTCTCATTCCGTCCCAGGTCCGTTGATGGCATCCTGAGCCCTCAGGGGCTGGCAGGTGCAGGGACTTGCTGTGCTCAGAGATGACACCCACCGTCCCACTCTCAGTTGTTTCACTGATCGTATTAACGTTTTCATCACTGTGAATAAGAATGCTTTTCTTTTAATCATTGTGCTGTCGCCTGGCTCCCTGGGGATGGCTGTCAGTGCAGTGCGGACTCCTCTTCCCCATGGTGCTGTAGTTCTCTTTATTGGTTTGATTCCTGTGTTGACCCTCTCGTTTTGTTTCCTGCTCAGACTCTGCCCTAGGTTCTGTTAAATGTGTTGCTGCTTTTGTCCTTTTCACTGGTATCTTCCGAAGTTTCCACATATGTGAAGACTTGTATGTGATATTTTTATAGTCTGCTCATTGAATTTTCTGCTTTAGAGTTAATTTCATGTGACTTTCATAAGTTTTCCAAAGATGAATAACTCATTAGGATTGTTTTCCCTCATGTTTTCTTTTTTTTGTTGTGTTGATTTGCCCTCATCCACTGTGAGAAAGGAGTAATTGAACATCTTTATTATTCCTGGTCTCGTTGTGAATGTTGATTTTGTCACAGTGCAGGGCATGGGCCACCCCAGCACCCTGAAGCCTGCCCGCTCCAAATAGGTCCCGCCATCAGCCACATTGAGACGAAGCATGTAAGACCTTCAGTGGAATGAAATCAACACAACCGGTGTGTAACACAGAAAAGACCAAGAACATAAGGGCACAAAATGGAAGAGAGGAGAATACAGGGGACCATGGAGATGGATCACGGGTGAATTGGTGGTGGGTTGCCCAAGGGGAATACAAAATGTAAAAGACATAAATAACAATTAAAAAAAGAAAAGAAAAGAAAAGACCAAGAGCACAGTTTTCAAATCAAACACCCACGGTTATCCATGACCCGCTGGACGAAAGTCCACCCAAATGGAATTGGCCCAAAGCAGGGCCTGAAACCTGCCACGGCTGTAAAGCACCCTCCAGTGAGCACCCATAGAATAGAAAAGGGTCAGAAATAGACAATTCTGTGAGCAAAAGATGTAAATCAGGATCAACGTTGCCATTGTTAATCCCCCAGGGGTCTCTCAGCCACATCTGTCTCAATCTGCCCAGGCCAGTGCAGCTTCTAAACATGTCTCTCTACTCCCTGTGCCTCTTCTGCCCTCCATCCTGGGTCCCTCCTTCTCCAGTCTCCTCTGTCTCCTCTTCCCTCTTCTCCAGCTTCTTATCTGTCCTGCTCAGCTCCATCCTCCCTTGGGTGGGGCAGGGAACCTGGAACATACCCTTTTTCCTCAGGACCACCCCGTTAAAATTTCACGTTTGTCTTTGTCAAGGATATTGAACTATGTTAACACTTTTTGCTCCTCTCACGTGTTCACGTATTCACGTGTTCATCTAGTCTCCAGTTTTTGACGCCATGGTGAATTTATTTGAAACTATTAGGAGCTATTTCTTTGAACGTACTCAGTCTAGAAGCTTTAATCTCTATGCATTTAAAATTTCATTAAAATATATCCAGTAGTTCAGGAGCTGTGGGTGTTTTATTGAATGCTTGCACCATTCATGTGGAGGCACAGAAAATAGCCGGCACAAGAAGTGTTAAGGTAAAAACATCTGAATGCTTTTTTTAGTTATTACAGATGGAGGGTATTTGTATAGGGTCCTCCTCAACTTATATGTGGATGTACACAGGACTGTTTACACAGGAATATGAGATGAGGGAATACATTGAAAGATTTCTGAAGATTGAGGCTTCCTTATATCTAGTGTCATCTTTTCCAAAAGTCTTTCATTACTATGATCTATGTTTTCTTTCTCCAGCAGAAATAAAAGTGTCTTCCATTTATATTTCCTCCTCTCTCAATATCTATTGTTCAGGTCGACAATGTTATTCCCCATGATGGTGATGAAAATACCTGTAATAATCCGGAGATGCCCACATCTCTTCACCGTACAGTTCCTGATCTGTAACACGTGTCCAACTGAGCGTGCAACGCCAGTATCTACCAGCTGGGCATGCGGACAGCATGTTTTAAAAACATTCCTTGTGCCTCCAGCCTCCAAGTTATTACTCGGGTCTCCTCCCCCTCCCCCGTGTTTTAGAAGCGATGTGCTGTTCTGTGTTCTCATGACTATCGGGTAAGCATCTCTTACCTCTGTTTATTTCCCCCTCGTTGTTGGAACATTCTGGTTTAGGGGCTAGGTATTGTTCACCCTAGTTGGAGATACTGGGCTGTGAGGTCACAGGAATAAAATGTTCGCACAAATTTGCGTATAATTTTTCATTTGTCATGAAGTTCGTGGGCACGAAGCATCCTATACTGGTGAATTCAGCTCCCCGGTCCCTCAGGTCATGAAGCTGACTGATTTCAGGTCCAGATACTTCTCCTGTCTCTCTCCCCTCACTGCCCAGGACACGGGCTGGCAGCCTTCTCCCTGCAGTTAACGTGGCGAGTGCTTTTGATTTTCTCACACGACGACATCTACTTTTGTCTCATATGGATGACTGTTTTTCATAAGGCATCGCCAAGGATTGGGTCTTCAGTGAAGTGTAACCTGATAGTCCAAACTGTTGCTTTTTCTTCTCCTGTCCCCATGTTGCATTCAGCGTGCTTTAGACGTAGCTCCTTGCGCACATTATTCCAGGTACTTGTCTGTATACCTGTCAACCAGGTCATAAGCTCTTCAAGAAGCAAACTCTGTTCTTCCTTTTATTCTTAACGATTGGAAACACTTTCAAACGTATAAGGTAACCTTAGAAGTGCTTTTAGGAGTGAATAGGTTAAGAGGTTATTTCTACTGAGCATTCTGTTCCTATTACAATGTAGAGAAGCTGATGGTGCATCCTGTACAAGAACAAAGATCCAGAAAAGAAGGTGTGTTTGTACTTCTTGCTGTCTGGCCTTGGCCCACAGCCCTGAAAAGAAGACAATATTTCCCTCACAGGGGATGGTGTCGTTTGAGGACGTGGCTGTGAACTTCACCTGGGCGGAGTGGCAGGACCTGAATGCTGCTCAGAGGACCCTGTACCGGGATGTGATGCTGGAGACCTACAGTCACCTGGTGTCACTCGGTGAGGAAACTCCGCTGGAACACTCGGGTGCAAGGCTGTTCTCTACACTGATCTGTATGCACTTGCTTGTGACCTCGAGTGTTGGTTAGGGTGAGCATGGTAGACAGAGGAGATTGGGGGTGTTTCCCTTTTTTTTTTTTTTTTAAGATTTATTCATTTATGCATACAAGCTGGGGTACAGGCCAGAGGTGTGGGGTGGCAAGAGGGCTCACCAGAGACAGAGCGGGGAGCAGAACAGGCAGATCAGAAATACACTGCTGAGGGGAGCAGCGGGCGAGGCAGGAGAGGTCTGCAGCACCATGTGGGATTCTCCCTGGCCGGGCGTCGAACTCGCATCGCAGCTGCCAACAGCTGCACAGCACAGCGCTTAACCGCTGCGCCACCGGGGAGGCCCGGTGTTTCCCTTTTTGATGAAAGGTTCAGATTGGCCTTCGTGGCACAGCTCTTTACACTGCTTTTGTTAGTTTCCAAAATCTGAAGTTTAAGTAACTTGATCAAAGACCAACACTGCTTGTTCTCTCAGGGCACTGTGGTAACGATCCCGAGGTGAGCGCCAGCTGGGAGCAGAGAGCACAGCCATGGACTGTGTGGGAACCCCCCAACCGGAACCTCGCAGGTCAGTCAGTCAGGCCTGGCAGGGACGCTGGGAGTGCGGCCAGCAGCTGTGGCCACACGGAGCCACTTTCCCAGTGTCCAGACCTTGGACAGTTTGTCTGCAGATATCACACTGATTCATTCTTCACTTCCCAGATGTTGCTCTCTTGTAGATTTCCTCCAACTCTGTTAATGGTTGTTCATCTTCTTAGACTTAACCTTATGCAATCCCTGATTCTGCAGGAAATCTCTCTGTACTACTCCCATTTCTGTGTTCTCACTGTTAATTTATTCTCACAGACTGTTTTTTTCAGGTGCCTATGCAGGCTTTTGCTTATACTTTCAGTATGTTCATGGGAAGTTTCAGCCAGTGGTAAGTTTTCTGCAAGTGGGGATAACAACAGCTATCACAGAAATGGCCTTAGCTTCATTGAAGTCATATTCTGTGAGAAAGGAAAATGTCACAAATACACATATCAAGTGGAGAGAGAATGCCGCAGAGAATGTGTAACCAGGATGAGAGGGAGAAAGTGGAGGACGTTATTTTATTTATATATACATTTTTTTTTAAAGATTTATTTATTTATGCATACAATCTAAGGTACAGCCCAGAGTTGTGGGGTGGTGAGAGGGTTTACCAGAGACAGAGTATATGGATAGAGACAGAAAACAGGCATAATGATGGAAGCACACTGCTGAGGGGACCAGAGGGTGAGGCAGGAGAGGTCTGCCGCACCATGTGGGAATCTCCCTGGCCGGGCGTTGAACTCGCATCGCCACTGCCGAGAGCTCCACAGCGCAGGGCCTAACTGCTCTGCCACTCAGGAGGCCCGGGGATGTTCCTTTGGAGTGTGCTCTGAAGGCAGCATTATGGAGATGACGTCTTTTCTTTACAGAACTTAGGTGCAGTGAATGGTTTGCATGACGAGTGTATGTAGTTCTCCATGGAGTCTAGTTAGAGGTTGTGTATTGCTTTTGGAGATGTAATTACCACGTGATTAACGCAGATGTGATGGAGGGGTATTGACTGCAGAGTTACAGAACATGAATAGTGTTTTATGTTCAAGCCTTGTGACCCGACCACATGAGAAACTGTGAGGCTGAGGAGGACCTGGGAAACTGTTCAGTGCAGGAAGGGACTTTCTGTGACGTGAGTGTGCAGACCTGAGCTTGTGGTTTCTAAAGCCACCGCAGCACAAGTTTCAGGTTGAGTGCTCATACCTTGGGAGAGGACTTTGAATTGCGCAGTCGCACCTTCTCCTGGGAATCATTGAGAAGAAAGCAGAAGAATCAATGAATGTATGGTGTCGCTAAAACTACATGCTAGATAAAAACTTGAGCTGGTATGAGTTAAGGAGAAACACACGTGCCAAGGAGGGCAGTGAGAATCCCAGGGGTGTTGACCTCAGACCATGTGGAAAATGCCTTTGACGATCATGGACCAAGGCTGGATTGCAGAACTTTTTATTTTCTATCATCAGGGGAGAGTTGGACAGAATGATTTGGCAGTGTTTGCTGCATATGTTGTGATTCATATCAATGTGATATGATATTTAAATAAGACTTGACTAAAGCTTTCTTCCTGCCATGGAGGGAAGTACATGCCTTTCCAAACACCTACAGTTGAGTGTAGCCATTGAAGTAGAAATAAAAGCTGAGGAAATGGACATCTGGATCGTTGTCTCTAAGTAATACCTTTCTTTTTTAAAAAAAATACTTATTTATGCATACAAGCTTTGGTAAAGGCCAGAGGCGTGGGGCGGCAAGAGGGCTCACCATAGACAGAGTGGGGAGCAGAACAGGCAGATCGCCGGAAACACACTGCTGAGGGGGGCAGCGGGCAGGACAGGAGAGGTCTGCTGCGCCATGTGGGAATCTCCCTGACCGGGCATCGAACTCACGTCACCACTGTCAACTCCTCCACAGCTCCATAGTGCAGTGCCTAACAGTTGCACTACCAGGGAAACCCTAAGTAATACCTTGCTTGAGGTGACTACAAAATGCCTCTGCATCATTTTCAGTCAAAACGTTCTCCAGAAAAACCAAGACATCTACAGAGCTTGATTATTCAAAGGGCCGACTAAAAGTTGCATAAGCTCATCCTAAGAAAGCAACTGTGTAGGCTGTATGTTAGGGAAAATGCACCTGGTTGAAACTGACATCTGTTGTTTTTTTTTTTTTTTTTACGATTTATTGATTTATACATACAAGCTGGGGTATAAGCCAGAGTCTTGAGGCGGTGAGAGGGTTCACCAGATACAGAGTGGGGAGCAGAACAGGCAGATCAGAAATACACTGCTGAGGGGCGCAGTGGGTGAGGCAGGAGAGGTCTTGCCGCACCATGTGGGATTCTCCCCAGCCGGGCGTCGAACTCGCATCGCGCGCTGCCGACAGCTGCACAGCGCAGCGCTCAACCGCTGCCACCAGGGAGGCCCTGAAACTGACATCTGTAATTAATGGAATATTTTTACCAACTATGTGTGATTTTATAAAAGCAATATGAAATAAGTTTTCCTGCTTCCTTGGTACTGCACTAGGAAAACCTGTTAAATGGGGCCTCCCTGCAGTACTAGGGGCTTGGTCTTTGCTATCTCACTGCTATGCCTGAGTTTGATCCCAGCCAAGGAGCTCACCCAAATAGGGCACAACAGACCTCTTCTGTTTCGCCCTCTACTCCCCTCACCCATGTGTTTAGTTAATCCGCCTGTTCTGCTCCCCACTCTGTCTCTGGTGAATCCTCTCACGCACATCTGCCTCCCTGTACCTCTGGTCTACACCCATCTCACAAAAAAGAAAATGTTTATTTTTTCCATGATTTTTTTTCTAGCTAAAAAGCATGAATGAGAAAATCAATGTTAAATTGTGTTGTAGTGTTGAAACTTTTATGTCTTTCAGGAGCATTCAGTGTAAAGGTTTAAAGTTATTTATAAAAATGGTTCTTTCTCTTTCTTTTTAGAAGTCCATAGTGTGGATTATCTGATTAAGCCAGACCCTCCAAATCAGAGCAGACATTTGTCGCATATCCGTATTGCACACAGCAAAATACCAACCAACGAGAGAGCTGATTTAGGGAAAACACTCAATTTGGACTCAATTCATAGTTTGGACGGGAGTATCAAGAATGGAAACATTGCAGCAGTGGTGCCTGTGAACTCTGCTGTATCTAGGGACATGTTTACCCCTTGTGAGCCTCATGAAGAGCATGCTAGAAAGAAAGAGGAGGTCTGTGATAGAATTAGGGGATCCATTAGGTATCCTGAGCACCTTAGTCATCAGGTGATTCAAAATTTCCAACGGCCTTTTGATTTTTGTGAACATGGGAAGGCCTTCAGCAAAGACACGATAATCTTCACACGCCGAGGAGCGCTCGTGGGCGGGCCTGCCAGTAAGTACAGTGAGTGTAGGGACACCTGTGATGAGCCACCTCTCGTCGTCCATGATAGACCCCAGCTAGGACAAACACCCCGTGCGTGTAATGAAAAGGGTGAACTTGCTGATGTGAAACCAGGACATTGGAGTCTTCATCGAGATATTGAGAACGAACCACAGGAATGTTATGAAAGTGACTCCAATCTCAGCAACAAATTTCACACCCATCAGCATGACAGTCGTCAACTAGGACAAGATACTTTTAAATATAATAGATATGGTGAAACGTCCTCTAACTTCTCTGGTCTTACTGAACATCAGAAACCACAACCAGGTGAACAACCTTATGAATATGGGGAAACCTCTGAGGTTTCCTTACAGAGTGATTATAAAACTGCCGTGAAATTTTTGGGGTATAAAGACTTTATGAAAACGTTCTCCTGGAAGACTGCCCTCTCTTTACATCCGCAGCCTGAAACGGGAGTGAAGCGTTACAAATGTAAAGTATGTAAGAAAACATTCTGGCAGAAGTCATCTTACAGTGTACATCAGAGAACGCTTATAAGGGGGGAACCCTCTGAATGTCAAGAGTGTAGGAAAACTTTCTCCAATGAACCAGCCCTCAATAAACATCAAAGGACTCAGGCAGGAGAGGAGCAAATTGAATGTCGAGTTTGTAAAAAGGCTTCCTATCACAAGACAGACCTCTGTAAATATCAAAAGGCTCACACAGGAAAGAAGGCCTGTGCATGTCAAGAGTGTAGAAAAATTTTCTCCAGAAAATCAGCCCTCACTCACCATCACCAGAAACACACTAGAGGGAACCCCTATGAATATCAAGAGTGTGGGAAAACTTTCTCCTGTAAGTCAGAGCTCACTCAGAGTATTCACACTGGAAAGAATACCTATGAATGTCATGAGTGTGGGAAAACTTTTACCAGTAAGTCACAGCTCACAGTACATCAGAGAATTCACACTGGAGAGAAGCCCTATGAATGTCAACAGTGTGGGAAAACTTTTTCCCGTAAGTCAGACCTCAGTGTGCACCAGAGAATTCACACTGGAGAGAAGCCCTATGAATGTCAAGAGTGTGGAAAAACTTTTACCAGTAAGTCACAGCTCACAGTACATCAGAGAATTCACACTGGAGAGAAGCCCTATGAATGTCAACAGTGTGGGAAAACTTTTACCAGTAAGTCATACCTCACTATACATCAGAGAATTCACACTGGAGAGAAGCCCTATGAATGTCAAGAGTGTGGAAAAACTTTTACCAGTAAGTCAAAGCTCACAATACATCACAGAATTCACACTGGAGAGAAGCCCTATGAATGTCAAGAGTGTGGCAAAACTTTTCCCCGTAAGTTAGACCTCACTGTGCACCAGAAAATTCACACTGGAGAGAAGCCCTATAAATGTCAAGAGTGTGAGAAAACTTTTACCATTAAGTCACTACTCACTAGACATCAGAGAATTCACACTGCAGAGAAGCCCTATGAATGTCAAGAGTGTGGGAAAACTTTTCCCATAAAGTCCTACCTCACTATACATCAGAGAATTCACACTGGAAAGAAGCCCTATGAATGTCAAGACTGTGGGAAAACTTTTTCATTTAAGTCAGACCTCACACGACATCAGAGAATTCACACTGGAGAGAAGCCCTATGAATGTCAAGAGTGTGGGAAAACTTTTACCAGTAAGTCATACCTCACTGTACATCAGAAAATTCACACTGGAGAGAAGCCCTATAAATGTCAACAGTGTGGGAAAACTTTTACCGGTAAGTCAAAGCTCACTCTACATCTCAGAATTCACACTGGAGAGAAACCCTATGAATGTCAAGAATGTGGGAAAACTTTGACCAGTAACTCATACCTCACTGTACATCAAAGAATTCACACTGGAGAAAAGCCCTATGAATGTCAAGAGTGTGGGAAAACTTTTATCAGTAAGTCATACTTTACTATACATCAGAAAATTCACACTGGAGAGAAGCCCTATGAATGTCAACAGTGTATGAAAACTTTCCTCCGTAAGTCAGACCTCACTGTGCACCAGAGAATTCACACTGGAGAGAAGCCCTATGAATGTCAAGATTGTGGGAAAACTTTTCTCCGTAAGTCAATCCTCACTGTGCACCAGAGAATTCACACTGGAGAGAAGCCCTATGAATGTCAAGAGTGTGGGAAAACTTTTACCAGAAAGTCATACTTCACTATACATCAGAGAATTCACACTGGAGAGAAGCCCTATGAATGTCAAGAGTGTTGCAAAACTTTTACCAGTAAGTCACACCACACTCGACATCAGAGAATTCACAGTGGAGAGTAGTCCTATGAATGTCAAGTGTGGGAAAACTGTTTTCCAATAAGTCAGACCTAACTAGACAACAGAGAAGTAATACTGGAGAGAAGCCCTATGAATGTCCACAGTGTGGGGAAATGTTCTCCCACAAGTCAGTTCTTGTTTGCATGAGAGGACTCACACTGAAGAGAAACCCTGTCAATGTCTAGAGTGTGGAAAATCTTTTTCTAGTCAGCTCACCTTCAATGTACATCAGAAAAGTCACACTGGAGAGAAACCCTATAAATACCAAGAATGTAGGACAGTTTTCTCCCGGAAGTCAGTTCTTATTTAACATCAGGTAACTCAACACAGGAGAGAAATCTTATTATGGTCAGTAGTGTTGAAAGATGTTCTCCAATAAGTCAGCCCTCAGCAACCATCACAGAATGTGATGGAGATAAATCCTAGGAATGGCAATACTGTAGTAAAATGTTCTTCAGGAAATCAATCCTCTCTGGACATCAGAGAATTCGCACATGAGAAAAATCCCTGGTACATCAAGAGGGTAGGAAAACCATGAGGTTGTAGGGAAAGTCCTAACCTATTTTTTTCCTACATCTCTTTGAAAATGCATCATGAAAACCCAGCATCTCAGCATTCAGTTCTGAGTGTACATCAGAGAATTTACACAGGATAATTTTATAGTGTGTAGAGTGTAGGGAAACGTCCTGGAGGTGAGCCCTCAGTCCCCCTCCATAAACAACTCATAGGCGAGCTGTGTTTATATGTGTGTATGTGAATATCCTGAATGTTGTCACTACAAGTCAGATGTCCCTGGATAGCAGAGAACACAAAGGAGAGAAGCCCTGTGCCTGTCAGTCCTGTGGGGATAGTTTTCTGCCAGAAGGAGCTCTCCCTGAATGGGGTATGCACACGGACGGATGCTCTGAGGGGGTAACGTGCAGGGAAACTCTATGGGCGTCAGCCTCCAGTTGGATCTTGGAAGTTCACAGAGCAGTGTGACCCTAGCTAGTCGAGACTATACATTTTTACACAACATTTTGATTCTCTTGGGCAGAAAACTTGCATCTGCCTGCCTTACTATCCTGTACTTGAATCCAGCCAAGAGTATGTCAGCACAGACAAGGAACATTATTTCTATTTAAATATTATTTCTATTAAAAAGGTCAAAAACTATTAAAACTTACGAATACAACACTATTCAGTTGAGAGCAATGTGATCAAAAATGCAGTTTTAAGTCCAAGTTGCATGAAATTATCCACTTCATTCTTTTCTCCAAGTTTATGCAGTGATTATGTAGCTGTTCCCATTGCTGTTGCCTCTCGTATCCTCTTAGATTGCTGGACGATGCTACTCTTTCCAAGGTAGCTGTTGGTCTCCCTGGTACATGGCAGGCTGCAGTGGTAAGCGATCTCTCCGGGTTCTTCTGACTTTGTCGTCGTGTTCTGTCTCGTACTCTTCGCCTCGTCGTGCCGTGGGACTTAGACAAGGTGCCACCGGTGATGCTGGGACTGCTCCACACCGAAATGTCATTCCATTAGAAGTGAAAGGCTTGCAGTTCAGTTCCTGGCCAGGGAGCTGACCCACACATGTCCGCATCAGACCTTTCCTGTCTCGCCCACTGCTCCCCTTTCAATGTATTTCCATGAGTATTTCCATGATCTCCCACCACATCTCTGGCCTACAGCCCAGTTCTTGTACAAAATAAATATATTTTTAAAAAATATAAAGGTGTTTTTTAAAATTTTTTTTACAGTATTGTTCATTTCTGTGCAATATTTGGTTGCTCTGATCATGTATCATCCCTGTAAATCTATCACCAGCTCACCTGTGAACAGTCCCCTTAGTGGACGTGCCCTGTTTTGTCCCTCTCCCTCCTGTTCCCCTGCTTTATGTCTCAGATCTAGTGTTGTCTGCTAGTTTGGTTTTTTTTTTCACTCGCCTCTGTTCAGTTTCCCTATATTCTGCCACTAAGTGAAACCATCTAATATTTCTTTTACCTTCTGTCTTCTTTCGGTGACATAATCCCTTTCAAGCCATCCATGTTTCTGCAAATGCTATTATTTTATATTTTTGATTGCTGAGTAATATTCTGTGGTGTATATAGACGACATATTTTTGATCCATTCATCAGTTTTTGGGTATTTAAGTTGTTTCCATAGCTTAGCTGTTGTAAAAAGTGATGCCATACATATGTGACTGCAGGTTTCCTTTTGAATTCATGTTTTCTTTTCCTTTTGGTATATTCCTAAGACTGGAATTGCTGGGTGTTATTGTCTCTCCATTTTTAGTAATTTGAGGAACGTGCATGCAGCTTGCCACAGTGGTTATGTAACCGGTGGCTGAAGCTAAAGACTTACAGGTGGTGCTCCCTGGAGGAGGGTGCTGGTGAGCATAGTTAACCCCAGGGAAAATGGAGCAAAGTATCTTTTCGGAGTGGAGACTTTTTTTTTAAAGATTTATTTCTGCGTACAACCTGGGGTGCAGGCCAGAGGCGTGGGGCTGAGAGAGGGGAGCAGATCAGGTGTATCCACTGAAATACACTGCTGAGGGGAGCAGCGGGCGAGTCAGAAGAGGTTTGCTCTGCCATGTGGAAATCTCCCCAGCCGGGCATCGAACTCGCGCCATAGCTGCCCATAGCTCCACAGCGCTGTGCTTACCCTGTTGTGCCACCAGGGAGGCCCTGGGGTGGAGACTTAGAAAATACATAAGGGACGACAGAATTAGCCCCCAGGATATTCAGTGTTCTGGATTCAGGATTTTTGGATCTTCAGCATTCTGGGGTCAGCAATTTGTGCTCACACCTCTGAAGAATCTCAGAGGAAAAGTTTGGAGGTTTTGCAGGTCGCTGAGCAACTGAAACTTACCTGTTTTGCCCCTGTAACAGCCTGGCAGGGAAGACAGAGCTGGAGCAGGCACTCGCCGAGCTGCGTGAGCGAGGCCGTTTGTTGGGTCATTTGGCCACTGCAGCTGCTGTATTGCGTGCGGCTCGTCCATGCTATGCTGGGGCATCTCAGCAGCTCCGGGGGGACCTCCTGTTATGTCTTCTGTCTTTGTGAGTTGGAATCTGGCCTGTGGTCTGGCGGCCTCAGCTGCAGGTCACAGTGGAGGAAGGCAACGTCTTAGGAGTGTTTGTGTTTAGGACTTCAGAATACACTGGACATTGCTTTTAGTGAGGTAAACGACCATCTTCAGCCTCCGTAACTGTTTTTTCCCTGGTTTGTTAAATAAATCCTGCTGTTCTCTGAAATGCAATTGTGTGCATGGGCGAAGGACTCAGTGACCATAAAGTAGTTCAGCAGTGGCCTTTGCCAGTTGTACTGTCTCCTGCTGCCCTCTAACCTTTGAACCAGTCCGTGTTCCCACCAGCTGTGTAAGAGGCTCCTTTTTCTCCACATCCTCACCAGCATTTGTTGTTGCCAGTTTTATTACTCATTTTATTTTTAGAATTATTTATGCCAGTTTTTTTTAATTGGTATTTATGTCTTTTACATTTTGTATTCCCCTTGGGTACCCCACCACCAATTCACCCGTGATCTATCTCCATGGTCCCTTGTATTCTTTTCTATTCCATTTTGTGCCCTTATCCTCCCTCCCCCCCCCCGCAGTGTCTCTCTATGCCAGTTTTTTGAACAGGAGCCATTCTCACTGGTGTGAGGCGGTGTCTCATTGCCGTTTTGATTTGCATTTCATAGAGCTGTTGGCATGTGCATTTCCCTTTGAGAAATGTCTTTTTAGTTCTCCTGCTTTTGGACTGGGTGATTTGCTGTGTTTTTATTGACTGTTGTGAGCTCTTTGTAGATCTTTGAAATCAGCCCCTTATCCTTTGTATGCAGTGCAAATAATCACTTCCAACCAGTCGCTGTCTTTGTTTTGTTATTGTCTCTGGTTCTGTAAAGATTTTTAGTTTGATGCAGTCCCAGCTGTTTCTCTTTCCATCATTTTCTTTGGGTGTGATATGAGTCCTCAAAGATGTTTCTAAGGTATATGTCATGCATTTTTTCCTACGTTTTTTCCTGTATATTTCTGTATAATATTTAGGTATTATATTCAGGTCTTTTATCCATTTTGAGTTGTTTTTTTGTGAACGGTGTGAGATATTCTAGTTTCCCTCTTGAATGGAAGAGTCCAGTTATCCCCGCACCATTTACAAAGAGACTCCTTGATCCATTGCATGCTCTTTGCTGTAAAGGATTCTTCTTAAGGAATAACAAAGAAAACCATTGTGAAGCCGCGGCTGTAACTCAGACAGGAGGTGCAAAAAACCCGCACTTACTGCTGAATGAATGTTTTGTCCACATGAGAAAGTGATTGATGTGGTAGCAACATTTGGTTCGGCGTGCAAATGGACCATGTAGCTCTGTGGGTTGGACAGTAGAACAGAGTCCTGTGCGCCTGTTTTCCGTATCACTTAGGGACGTTTTATTTTCCCCCCTTCCATAAGAACACGGTGTGTAATGCAGGTACCCTGCTAGCTAGCGGGTCATCAAATGCATTTTCAGGTATGTCTTTGTAGAGTCAAAAGATCTGTGTGGATTTCTGAATTGGGTGGGCCGAGAGCTCAGCGCTACCAGCGCCCCGACTCCTCCAGGGCCCCCTGCAGCTGCTTCAGTCTGTCTGTCTGCCAGGAAAATCACGTCAGTGGAACTGTGTCTACCCCTTTTCTGTGAGATGGGTTTGCATCCTTTTAGAAACTATCTTGCACCTTCTGTAAACCACTGCATTGAATTTCCACCACACCCGTATTTCGGAACAGAACCACTTCACCACAACAAACCCCTCACTTTTGAAAACCCAGCGCATCCCATGTGAGGATTCGCAGGCCGCGGGAGAGTGGGAGAGCGTCTGTGGCAAGTAAATTCTTCCTCAGAAATTGATTGTGAGGCTGCACGTTATTGGCTGTGTCCTGGGCATGGTCTTTGTCTGAGTCAGTTCATCCCTGGGGTTTGGTGACAGGTGTGGACGGTGGTGTCAGAGGGACAAGGGTGTCATCTCACGTCCCCCTCCTCCTCAGGGCGACCGGTGTGTGTCTTTGCTACTGAGGTGACGACGAATGGGAGTTTGCAGCAGGCCCGAGCCCGATGCGGTGCGCTCCTTCTCTTTTCCTGTTTTTGGTGAGAAAATAATTCAAAGTG